>JAQIXG010004699.1:0-12486 GCA_034700105.1 Oconnorella tubifera
CATATAAAAATAGAGTTCTTCAGCTATTCAAATGCAACGCATATGAATTTACATTTACGAGCAAATGTAAATTCATATGCGTATGATTAATACTTGTAACAGAATTCTGTTATAATATTAATAATACTTATAACAGAATTCTGGCAGATTGATATTACAGCCATTTATCACATGTTTTCGACATTTAATAAAACGTCGATAACATTTAATAAAATATTTATTCTGCTTATAGAAGCTGCTATTCACATGTATACCGAAATACGCGTACCTTTTAATTCTATGATAGCATAAACAGAGCGCAGTGATCCTACTAGCATAATAGCCTAAGTATACGGCCTGCATAATTATAAAACAATATATTATTCTTTACGCGTAAATCACAAGCTCTCTTGACTAACAATAAAAGTCGACGCGAATGTTAAAAAGTGCTCCCCAGATTGCAAGGAAATACTCTTAAGTGTAGAAGTATACGATATTTTGTTCATATGCGATGTTTTCTCGAGGGAACTATTAATTTTACGACCAAATGTACGGATGGCCTTTCTTGCCTCGTAGTACCAATAAAAGCAAGTCCATTTCAGTGAGACTAGCGTTTCCAATGCGCTTGTTCATCTAGCGTTGATTGCATACGAAGACCGCATGCGCAGTAAATCATTGCTGCTAACTGTCAATCTATTACAATAAGCATGCTTACGTTCTCGGCTAAATTGATATTTTAATATTAAATAAGAATAATATCATTAAATAATTATCATATCGATAAATATTTATAAATTAATATTTTCTTAAACAATAAATAAGATTTGAGGATCAGACGTTAGGGCTTCTAGTTCTAAACACTTTACCAAACTATTTACAAAGAGACTGTGATCAAAGACTTGATGATCAGTCCGTATCCAAAGTTAAGAGTTATTTTATTTTTCAATCATTATTCAATTTCATAAGTATACATATAATAATATTTAGTCTCGTCTCTCGTAGTGTAACTTTGGAGTTATGATGTTAAGCAGTACTACTGTTTCACAAACAGAGAGTGTGCATTAAACAATTAAATATGCTGCAGAAATAACAATACGAAAAGTATCAAAGTTATAACACTGCAAATATTTATACTATGCTATAATATTGTATATCTATAAAGTCAAAAGTCAAAACAAAAATATTGATATTTAACGTCACTTTAAGAAACAGCGCAGAGTGGCTGAATTGAGAACATATTGTAACTTGATTTAATTTTAAGTTTATTCCGTTTTATAGGCTTACATAACGTGCACAATCGGCATGGAGTATATCGGTTACAATATGATCACTCTCGGGGTAACTAACTCGATTTTCTCCATCCTCGTCGGTCTATTAGCGAGACACGTGACGAGGGAAGCAATCATGGGCATCGCCAGTGTCCTGCATCTTGGTCTTATGGTCTTCCTACTCGTCTGGGTCCCAGATCGCAATCTCACGCCTATTTTCTTTGTCATTTCCGCCCTATGGGGAATATGTGACGCTATATGGCAGACCCAGTGCAACTGTAAGTTTGAGCTGACTATAATAGAATATCATAAATAATCCGACAGTAAATTAATATGGTAATAATATGGTAATTCTATGGATCTATGGTAATTAATAATAAAGAGGCGAATTCGCGACAATGAAATTACTAGATTATTACTGATTTAATTATGATATATTAGAAAATACTATGTTTTTCAATTGATAGCAGTATATATACTAATATTAATTGAACGAATTAATTCAGTGGTTTAACAACTTGTAAAGAAAATGATACAAATTATGCTACTTCTTGACAGTTATTATAACTGCTAACAGTAAAGCGAAGTTAATAATATACTATAAAATATAGAAGCTTATATCATTTCATGATAACAATATAAGTATGAGATCCTAAAACATATCTTATGCCACAGTATGCATACAGGTACCATTTGCACGCTATAGCTTGTCATTAGTTTATTTTGTTATAATTTAACGTATTTGTAAGGCAGCGATTTTTACTAGTAGAAATATTTAACATATTTTTAAAACAGTTTTAAAATTAGCTTAAGCATGAATTACTGCTTAATAACAAATAAAACTTTGTAAAAACAAGAATGCAAATTTCTTGTTCTGATGTTTTATTTTATGAAAAGCGTCGCATACAAGAACTAATAAAGCAGTAATGCTATTATACATTGTTTTTATTCTCTACAAGCCTAGCAACTAATAAGATTGTGCTTGAAAATATTTTCATTGTGTGACGAAATACTTGGACATACTCGTCTTTTCAACTTTTTACCCTACTTGATTTATTATTTATATTTGAGGTATGCAAGTATATTCGACTCAGTATATTTCGCCAATTATATTTCACTCAGCATATATATTTCATCCAGTATATTTTATCCTGTATTGTTCAGGATATATTCTAAAGTAAATAGAGAGGAATCATACTGGAGATGACCTATTTGGTCGGAATAGGGGTTTGTGTAAAAGAATTGGGAGAAATAACAAACTTTTTTTCATACAATACATTATAATAATCATACAACGTCATTACTAACCGGTTATCAACTAAAAAGAAATGACAATAAGAAAAATACATTTTGACATCGTCACAAAACATTACTAATCGGTTAGCATGTAGAAAGATAACTAATAAGAACAATGCATTGCTTGCTTAGGTTTGGTAAATCTATGTTGCATTGAAGATCATGACGTGGCCTTTCAAAACTTCCGTATGCTGCAAGGGTTAGGCGCATCAGTTGCTTTCTTCCTCAGTACTCTGCTTTGCGTCAACATCAAACTTTACATACTCATCGCTCTTCTTATTTTTTCTATAATCTGCTACGTCATAGCTGAGTATCAACTAAGGCGACCTGATCACGTGACTAACAACGCGGGATCATTGGTAGTGGTATCAGGGGGTCCAGTTTCAGTTTTAAACGATAATAATTAGTTCTTTTCATCAAATAGAATTTATTAAAAAAATTGCTTGTTGTTGTAAGATGAAGATAAATAAAGATCAAGTAGAATAATAAAAACTGAAATATGTGAAAAGTCAGAATTGGGGTTCTAACATAGGTATTTTTAGAAGCAGTGTTTTAAGATGTATTTCTTTTGATTTTTAAAATCTCTAGATCTTTTAATATTCTGACAAATAATTGTTTGAACACAATTCTTTTATTTTTGCCTCAAGCTGTGATGTAATAACATTTAGAACAATCGCATACGTGGTGCGTCACATGCTGTGTGGAGATGATATATTAAAGAACAATAACAATCGTGTGATATTTTATAAGCAAACTGTCTTAACAAAATGTTCCTATGTTTATCTAAAATTGTTTATAAATGAATTATGCCATGATAGTTAATTAATGGAATGGTCCTAAAATATTGTGGCGGAAGATTTATTAATGCTACTAGTTTGAAATAGCATTGGCGAATCCATATGTTGAATTTAGGTTAGGATTTGAGGTTTAGCTATTTTCAGGATATCTGAGTTTAGATTCGCGTTGTAAACTTGTAACAATTTACGTCAGTTGGGAAACTGGGGGCATGTTTTGGAAAAGCTGAATAATTGGACGAACATTAGTAATGTTCATATAAGAATAGTATTCATGTATAATTGCAATTTAGAAGTAGTTAAAATGGTTTAATACAATAAAATGTAGTAACTAGTGACAGAATTGCAATTGAGAGTTTTTAAAGTTAAAGAAAAATCGTTATGGACTGAAAAGGTGTGATTAACTAAAAGAAAGACCATCACATGATTTTGAACATTTTCTAACCAATCTTAGTGCTACTCTAATAAAAATTGGAATAACGTCCCTGCATGTAAGTATGCTTAGCTCTATAAGACAAATGACTTAGTTTTAGGCTAGGATTAGGCTAAAAGCTAAATCAAAATAAAATCTAAATAAGGTACAAGACAATCTAACTACTTCTACATGATACGAAGAAAGTGCGTTTTGTGCTTCATCATATATTTGTCCATTATAGAAAACAGTATATAAGTAAATATGTAAATTTTGTTACATTTTCATAAAAGAACAAAACTGGTGTTATTATTATATTAGACAAAATGACGACTCATTAATAATTATGGTTAATTAAGTAATCCATATAATTCAAATAAGGAGAATATATAATTATTTCAATAACTACGACTTACAAACACACGCTATGACATGATATACATTACAAATATGCTGCTTTCAAAGCATTACATATATTTTACAAAGAGATTTATTTATTTTTAAAAAGCCAGATATCAAGGCATAATAAAACAGGAACGCAAAAATTCATGATTTGCTTCAAAAAAACCGCGGAACATCCGTCTGAGGATCTAGAAAGAGTTTGCTGGCGCACTCATAACACATATAGGCTATATAGTATATACATTTAATTGTGTTATCTACTTTAAAATATCAAATTACATTGCATTTTAGTCACATTTTCATATCAGTGACAGTTACATTTTAGTCGTCAAATTTCCGATAGCTTTTTTTGAGATCAATTTCAGATCATTATTCCAAATTTACCTGCAATATTTGAACAACATAGTATTTACTTATACAATATATTGAATACTGTGCAGACATTAAGTCTACAATTATAATACTCTATATTCACTGAAATTTATTATGATAATAAAAACAATACAAATATTATTTACTGTAGAAAACAATTGTTACAAAATATGTCTTTAAGATGTTGAATGATATGAAAACGAAGCGTACCATTAAAAAAATATTAAACATAAAAAGCATAATAAGCTAGAATAGATTTATGATACAATATTAAATATTACATTTGAGCAAATAAATAAATAATATTTAATGAATAACGTGCAGAATAATTAGCATTATACAATAATTTATTTATTAAAGAAACACCGACAAGACGATTATACTTATAAATATACAGTAATAAATGTATTTACAAATATGATCAACATGTCTTATTAACAAATGCTGCGTACACTTATTAAACGGTAAAATACATCTGAAATTACAGGTTGTAAAAGTTGAATTACTTTTAAGATATTCTAAAAATTAAATTATTTTTTTGAAGATATGAAAAAAGTGAATAAAAAACTAGCCATCAAATTCTATATGCTGCAGATACCTATCCGAAAAGTTTTTCTATTTCTCTCTGAAACTGATTTGATTGATTTGCGACTTTATTGATTATATCTGACTGTTGCATTCATCTGCTTGCATTAAAATTTCTTTATACTATATATATTTCTAAATTAAAAATGAGGAAAGAAATGATAACAGTCACATATTTTCATATTAAGTTGACAAAATTGTTCCCACAGTCAAAACTAGTCTTCAGATCAACAAAAGCAGTCAAGATAATTCATTAGTCCAAAAAATTCATTAGTTTACTAGTGACAATTCAATTTATCCTGTAGTCATTTATACTAGAAAGAAACTACACTGTAGAATACATATATGGTAAGATATATATGGATAAAATACTTTGAAACGATTAGCTGTCTGAGATCAGTCTCCTTCATAAATGTCGTCGAGATTTTCCAGTTATTTGTTCACAGTAATAGACTTTCATTATTTCAAATGACAAAGTAAGTTTAATTTAGAGCTTCTATCATAAACGAATCATATCACATAATACACAATTTGACAGATTTTAAATAAATATGTACAGTATATTAAACGATATATACAGATAATAGATCAGCTCATAAATAAATAATCCAACTAATATTGCGCAATAATCATTCACTTAAACCATGTCATTGATTATTACAATTAATTTTACCTTATCAGTTTATCATTGAACAATTACATTATATTGCCAGTAATACATTATCGACTATAATTGCTTAATAATTGTAAGAAACACAATTATCTATTGCTGTAAACAACGCTGAGAACGACAATGAGAGTCATGCCTGTTACAACGCTAGCACCCAACACCAGCCAGCGATATTTGAACTGCCTGTTGACTACACTTTGTAGAAATATTGGACCCACGGGGCGCGGTCTTGCAGAGTCACCCAGGGGACTGTTTCTAGTTCTTGATGATGAAATTGATGCTCGCTTGATTGATCGAAGGCTTCCTTCCAGACGACCGATTTGTCCAGTTAAAAATAATCTACATGCAACATTACAATGTAAAAAGTACAAGTATGTATCAAATATGCTTATATTTATTGAATTTATTTCATTTTAGATCATGTATTCCCTTTCATTATACAAATTAAAACAACAAAGTATACATTATAAAAGGAACATATCAGAAACAAGCTTTTAATTACAGAAACATTTTAAGTGCATTGTTTGATAAAAATACCAGTAACAATCCAGACTATCCTTAAAATAAAAGTAAACTTGTCCAGTTATAATTACAGAAATTTCCAACTTATAGTCATAGGCTGCTGTTGTCAGAAATAATCAACGGTTATTGGTGAAAAACAATATGGTTATGACGACGGGAATTAAAAAATTCTATGTAATTTTATAAAAATTAAATCAAGATTTTGTCACCTGATGGTATAAAGAAATTTAATTTCATCAGCGGATGATTCATTAGCAACATTATCATTTGTGTAGAGTTGCATTGGATTGAAAACCATTTCTGCGCATATTAGATCTGCCCCTGGTTTCAACATAAATGAAGATACATTCATCACTTATAAATCACTAATAAATTCAGTGAGAAAATGCCTAAACCACTCCCCCCCCTTCCTTAAAATCTCAAGTCTTCCAAAATTTTGTTGATGAGTAGTACTTATATTTTTGATCATTAATGAGATAAAATATTTCCCAAACAGACTTCATAAACCTGCTGACGATTTTCTATTAAAGTCATCTAGATATATCTCGTGGTCGTGATATATATTTTACTCAACATCGATCGGTGCCACCACCCCCACCCCGGCAACAGTGTCTCCCCTGTCGGGGTATGGGGGAGTTCAATTATGCAACTATATAAAGAGCTTCAAATGTGCCTGCTGTAAAATCTTACCCGTGTTTCTCATAAACGCAATGCACTTTGAGAAAGTTTCATTCATCTTTTCCATACGTTCCCTGCAACTGGACTCTTTGTGTCGAACAAGTTCCGGTGTAAAAGTCTCGTAAGTGAACGGATAGATGATAGGAAGTGAGGCTGCACTCTCTCCGTGAACTTTTACATAGATAACTCTCAGGATACGAAAGAAATCAACCGGATTAGGACTGTTAACTCCAGGGGAACAGTAGAAACAGCAACTTCCGGTTTCTAAATGAGATCCTACAGTGGTAATAATTATAGTAGCATGATTAAAATAGTAAAGTTTAGTTTTCTAATTCAAAGTGAAATGGTTTAGAATAGTAAGAGTCTATTCATTAAACTAAGTTAGTTGATTAAACACAATTAATAACATCGGCTAATACTAACATCTAAATTCTTTAGATGTTAGTATGTTGGTTGGTCTGGATATAACGCTGACGTAGTGAGAAAAGATTATAAACTATTCATAACCATTAAAAAAAGTTTAAAAGTAGGCCTAATGAAAGAATTAAACTTGCAATCACATGACCTTGTGAGAAAAAGATTATAAAATATAACCTAATCTTTAAAGCCTACAATGGCATGACGTCCTAAGATTATAAAATTGTTATATTTTACCTCCCGCTCCCCAGCCACCCTCCCTCCCTTGTCGTTTTGACGGGTTACAACTAGTTATTAAATAATAATGAATGAATTAAAATTATTCTTATTTCAAATCAAACCTGCATTATTTTGAGCCATTAGCGATTGTAGATTGATTACAAGAATATCAGTTTGATCTTTAAGCCATGTGTTTGTTCTCTCAACGAGGTCTTCAAAACCTTCATAACCATCTTCCGTCTCCATTGGAATTATATCCTTTATGTCTTAAAAGTACAACATTTAGATTCAGCACTTTTAAATTTACAGTAATGTAATATAGCAAGTTATATTTTCTTAATTAGTTGATTGTATTATAATGACAAAATTATTACTTCTTATTATTATCAAGTAACACATCTTACACATCTTACACATCTTAGTATCACTTTCTGCAGTAAAACTATGAGTGCTATATAATGTATTTCATATATTATATAAGCTGAAATTAATACCAATGTGATTGTACTCGGACTCATGCTCTGATTTGCTGGAAATTTCCCGAATATGAAATACTCTGAGTGCGAAAGCGTAGGGAAAATCATCATTAGTGTGTTCCATCCAGCGTGTCACTCTGCTGTCTAACTTTCCTCCTAGTATTGGTACACCTATAGTCTCAACTGTTACTACTCTGCCTGCATCGAGTAATAACATTCAAATATAGTCCAAGTTCAATCAAATTTCTTTAAAACTATACTAGCGATTGTAATAATATTAAAAATTAAATTATATCCTTCGTAATATATATAACTAAACTAGAAAAAAACTAAAAATAAAACCCGTGCCAGCATGGGCCAAATTCATAGGTTACAAAGATCAGAAATGTGTAATTTTTTAGCCTGTCATCTCACTACATATGTAATTGAATAGTTGGCCAAGTTTCGTTTCAATCATTCAAAGTTTATAGCTTTCATGACAACCTCATTGTTTTCTATTTAATACAATCGCACGACGTCATGAGATAAAGATACTAAAATAGAATATTCCCAAAACATATGAGTAATGAAATTAGATCGTTTTTACATTTAAATGTCAATTTTAAAGGTTATAGGTCACCGAGGTCAATGAGTTATAACTTAATAGGTGAGTCGCAATGGAATGCATGAGTTGTTCAAGATTCATCAAAATTAGCCAAGAACTATGTAGAAGTTCACAAAAGATCACAGATACACACACAGGCACGCACGCACGCATAAACATCTGCCAATTATTCATAAAGATTGATTCAGATTAAATGTAAGTAAAATTTAAGAAAAACTCTCAGTTTTTTGTATTTATTTTTCTTTCTTCACTAATGAAATGATTGAATTAGAGTATTCTATTCTTTTCATTGTATACCTTTAAGCTGGTTATGCTCTAATTTCTTGTTTAGTTTGCCCATCAAACTTGGAATGGTATCTATCGCATCTGGTGTAAAATCAGTGCACATCAGAGTCTGAGGTTTATGAGTATACTGAGGAATGAGCCATAGCCTAAAAGAAACGTCATTCATTATATTATAAACGGTAACGTTGGTAAGACGGTGAGATAATTTTAACTAAAATTCGGCATTGTGAATCAATAAGGAATTCTAAATTAGTTAGTTCAATTGAAGTATACCATACCCCGCATAGTTGATGTCAAATTTTAAGTCATCGAGATTCAGTACGTAACAATAATAGTATTAACAAACACAGTATTAATCTTCAGTACTATAATTAGTAATTTACGTATTCTAAATATGATCTTTTAACACAATGACTTATTGCAATTGTCTTTGCAATTGTTAACAATCGATAATTAATCTCTCCATTATTAACTACAAATTCCACTGCTATATTTTTTATTAAGACTTATTTAGTAATGATATCAGAAATGCAGTTATTTTTCTCAGCTCACAAAAAACGAAATGGTATTATTTATCCCACTATAAATAGCCTATAGCTAAGAGCGTTCGAATCCTGCTTTGCCCGTGATTTAACTGCCTTCCCACTGACCCGCGGGGAAGCATAAGTCTAACATATATACATCCCCTCGTCAAGTTTATAGTTTTTATAACTATCTCAATGCATTCTATCTGATACTACCCAGTAGCAACAAAGTGCTATTGTGACATCATATTCAAAGATAGTAAATTATATCAATATTGCATAACGTAAAGATAAAAACATATTAAAGATTCAAAGTTAAAAATTCTAAAAAATCTTTAGAAGGGAACCGAATTTTAAGTCGGGAATATATCTATTATGCCCTATTAAGCCTAGTGAGGTTGATCTAGCAATATAGCTGAGAAATCGAATTAAAATTATGATCCTAGAATTTACAGTCTTAGAGTTTGTTTAATAGAAAGAGTTTTTTGCTAGCAACTTCTAAATAAAAGTTTCTAGCAGATGATTAAACATACAAACTAAGAAAATAATTTTCTGTAGGTTAAATAATAAAATAATTTTCAGTGTGTGTAACACATCTTATCTATAAGACATCGTGTAAGACTTCTGATAAGATGTCTTACACGATAAGATTAAGATTTTAACACGATTTTCTTAACTAACGGTTAACTGTACTAATTTCGTTAAGATATCGTATGCGATATCTTAACGAAAATCGTATACGATATCTTAACGAAAATCGTATACGATATCTTAACGAAAATCGTATACGATATCTTAACGAAAATCGTACATTTTAAAAGAGCCATAATTAAAAATATCTCAAGTTATAGATCAGTTTATTTTAATCTCACCTCAGTCCGCGCACACAGTAAGTTGCTGCATTGTCTTCTATAATCTTCGTCATCACCATTTGTTCACTGTTGCCTAACTTTTTATGATCATGTGACATCCACGTCATCGTCTGACACGTCTTAACTTGCACGTCAGTATTTTGTGTCAACCAATTATTTGCTATTTCAATTAATTTTCTGTCAACAAATAATGTTGAAAAGTAACAGATAAATCATTATATTAAATTTATCATCGATCAAATGTGTAATTTTATAGTATACTCGAGTAATAAGTATGGTGTCTTAGAAAGCATATGCTTTCAGTGTTAAATGAGAAATGAAGCATGCTTGAAGAAATTTACTTTTATACTACTAGAAAAATGTAACAATTTTAGCTTAAAACGTCTGAACATTTCAGTTGAACGAATGAACGGTAAATTGTTTAACAATTTTTCTACAAGAAAATTTAACCACACATGAGACCAGCTTGTATTATCATCAATCTCATTAAATTCAGCATAGATTCTTTGAAAACATTGGTTGACTCGATTCGTATTCATTGAAACTGACTCTCGGCGTTAATTGCTGGGTCGCGCAATATCCCTCGAGCTACGAGGAAACTATGCAAACCTTTTGTGCTATATATAATGACACTGTGATGACTTTGATAAGATTATTAAATCCACGTTGTTAGAGAATAATTTATTGTAAGGCGCTTTCAAGGCAGTCTCATGTAAAGGAGAATCTTCTCTTATATCAATTACTAAATATAAACTCATGCTAAGCTGCACGATAATGTAATGTTCTCATATGAATTCTGTTCATTCTTAACCAAATTAGCCTACTTTGTAAATATTTTTAAAATCAGCTATTAAATTGAGATAAACCGATTTGATTGCAACTAATTTCACATTAGGAAATATGAGCTGTACTCAAGTTGAAATTTTGTTATTATGAATTCAAGGCAATGTTTGCATCATTTATTGATAACTATCCCAGGCATCGAGACGTGTCTTCGTTCATAAAACATGAGACCATAAAAATAATTTTGTTCTTATTAATAATGCAGTATGCCTGCAGTAATAGATCTATATCTGCACGTTATATCAGAACTGCTTTAAGTTTTCGTATTACACCATCAAGCGGAATATAATCCTCTAAATTTTAACACTTTACTATATTTTGTAGATTTTAGTTGTACAATTTAATGTTGCAAAAATCTACACTTAACGATATTCATTAAATCGTCCAGGGAGCTTTTTAAATCTCAAGCAGATTGCATCCAACATATGCTACGTAACATTATATGTGCGCTACATAGCGAAATACATTTAAATCTGACATAAATTTACAGATACAAGTATAAACAGTATAGCTGGGGTGGGAAAATTAATTTTTCGAGGTCACATTTTAGATGGTAACTTACTTGGCAAACCGTCTTTTTTACTTTAAGCCATACGTTTTTTGTGTTATCTTTGAAATAAAAAGACGTGATGACTTTTTTATCGCCAGCTACTATTACCTGACGATTAAGAATTGAATGACTGTACATAAATATCTATTATAAATATGTTTTTATTTACTGCTTCGTTGGATGCATTTTACACTCCACAATAAAGGCATCGAAAGGCCTCGCTTAATGCTATTTTTCCAAAAGGGTCGCGGACCGCAAAAACGGATGGGATGGCAGCATAAGGCCCGGGGGACACACTCTGCCCATCCCTGATCTATAGTAGTAATTAGTTAGATCCCGTGACATTCAATGTTAAGAATTATTAATTGTTTTTCAGCTGATAAGCTGATAAGTTGATAAGTTGAATCAGCCAATCAATCAAAGGATAGCTATTAATTTCATGGCAATGCAAAGCAGAAATCTGATAATTGAGATCAAATTGAAAACATACGCAACCGCGTGAAAAAATGTTGGCGATGGAAATATTGGCTTGTTATAGCGTTGTAAACACAATTATTTACAATACATTTTAGTATACTCAACTGATCATAGAAAATGTTTTTTAACTGTTAGTGGATTCACTTTTATAATAAACATTATTGACATTTACGCTCATTTATAGATTGTCAACATATGATATATTGTCGTTTGGTCCATCTTGTTGTTTTATAACTATATA
>JAQIXG010004700.1:0-12486 GCA_034700105.1 Oconnorella tubifera
TCAGCTCAACGAGCTTTGTTTATATCACCAAAAATAACTTCAGGGGGAAACAAAATTTTTTTTTTGTTGCCCAGTGTAATTGCCAAAAAACTTATAATTACAGTATACCAACTCTCTGTTAAATAAATGAACAAACTATTAGCTGCAGTTGCTTTGTATAACCTGTGGTAGTACTGTATATGGTTGGAGTGTACTGCGTGCTGTATGTTGTCGGTGATAGCGTGCTAGTTTCTGCTCGAGTAGTCTGGTTAACTGAAACAACAAATATTTCAAATATTAATTATTTGTCAGTTTTATTCTGACTAAAAATTTTAAGAAGCTTCAAAATGTAACATCACTTTTGCAGATTTGCAGACACTGAAAGCATATGTATAAGTTTCAAGAATCTTATGTGTAATTACAATATATTATTTCAGAATTTGCTGCAAAAATCTAACATAACTAATATTTTTTTTCTATAATTTTACATAAAACAACGGATTAAAACATTTAGCAATCCTTCTGGCAACTAATTTTATAATTTCGTCACTTTCTTGCTACATAGTGCAGCAGAAATTCTTGAGAGATGACAATTCAAAGCACGAGGAACACAAAGAGGTTCCGAATACAGCATTCTATCAGTGGCGGATCCATAGGGGGGGCGATGGGGGCGATCGCCCCCCCTACAAGTTGTCAAGAATTTTTTTTGCAGCCTTATCCCATGTGATGATGTTAGAGGACTGCATATTAATGCAAATCAGCACACTGGGGTAGCATGGTATAGCATATAAGTTAGCGATGCAAATTTGACTCGGTACGCGGTAACGGGTTAAACAAGTGTTATGATTCGTAGGCTTCCCGAAGGTTGCCACTGAAACCAAAAAAAAAAAAAATGGTCGTCAGCTCTGAAAAAAAAATCAATCGCCCCCCCCTACTGGATGGCCTGGATCCGCCACTGCATTCTATCCGAATTCAGCACTGTATTCGGTTCCTTTTGTTCCGAAAACAGCATTCTAACCACTTCGCGATATCGTTTAAAATAATAATGAAAATATTATTGAAAGTATACTAAATGCAGAAAAAATATCATGACGATGATTATATTACGAAAAGGGCAGCAGGCGGCTGTTGTAATCTCGAATTTCCAAGTGAACTTGTCAGAGATAAGGAAGCTTGTTTGGTAATTGTGATCTACGTTGTATCTCGGGAGAACAATAAAATTATCCTCACCAGTTGAATTTGTCTTTCACAAATCGCAAATAACAAATCACAAATCAAATAATGAATATAGACAGTGATAAAAATAATTCGTTTATTTATGTTATATATCTAATATTCATACAAAGTCTAGATTATAATTATAGTTAAGGTAAATATTTTTATAGAAACGTTTATATTACGACAATATACTATAGCTACTCAATAACTACAGTATTGCAATAAAGAGCAATAAAGTAATTAGACCGAGTGATACCAACCCTAGTGAAGCTAATGATTTATTGTATAACATTTATTTCCTACTTTATTTAACCAATAAAACTCTGCCATGATAGAGAAAAC
This sequence comes from Oconnorella tubifera, assembly GCA_034700105.1. Classification (NCBI taxonomy): domain Eukaryota; kingdom Metazoa; phylum Annelida; class Clitellata; order Enchytraeida; family Enchytraeidae; genus Oconnorella; species Oconnorella tubifera. Next base: position 1,540 of record JAQIXG010004700.1, read on the forward strand.
TAAATTTACCTGGTAAAAATTTTCATTGTTATCTATTCCAACTTTGACAAAACTCATTCCCCTGTAACTAACCGTGTGCAGAAATATCTGCCACATACCAAATGGACAAGAATTGAGAATGTTAACTTGATAGGTACAGTTTCCATCACCAGTAGCACAAGTTTTATGATCGATCACATTTGTGAGGGTTGAAAAGTCGGGATGGACAACATCTACTCGTCTGGGTTTCATCGATTCGAACGCGAACGCGCTGTTATCTTTGATTACCTTGATAAAAGCCGCGTAACATGACTGAACTAAAAACATGAAAAGTAAATGAAGGTTAATGTTGTTAAATTACTACAGTAATGAAAAAGTCATTAAGACATAATTAGGATCATGCTATTGTCCGCTAGATGCTCTGTTTTGGTGTATACTAAAGACTGCAGGACTACGGTGTCTGTTGTCTACACGGTGTGGACGAGGTGATGCATGGTGATCGAGAAAAGTTGCATTTGCGGCCATGAAATTAAGGCCCTTTGATTTGTTAGTCTTATTCAAAATACTGTGCTCAAAAAGTACGGCCATGTTAAATTGTATCTATGTTTATTACTTTTTAATGGTAAGCCTATCGATTAAATAAATGTTGCCAATTGTATTGACAAATGCATTAATCTATATGCAGCTATTCGATAAGCATATATAGGCCTAATTAGACTGTAAGCCTATATATAGTCTTAAAGCTATGTGGTATGCACTCCGTATATAGCACTTTTAATAGTACACCGGAGCCCAGTACAAAAAGTAGGCATATAACAAGTTCACTCATATGGTAATCTCACTCAAGGCTCTACTGTTAAACCAAAAAACAGGACTAGCTACTAGTTCTTACCATTGCTTTCTTTACAACTTCTTTGTATTCTGTATTGTATCACAGTTCTTGACAATGAAGGAGAATTAAAATTATCAGCATCAAAGTGAATGTAGCAAGAAGCGCTAGCATGCGGATTCTTTTCAGTTTCATATCCCACACATTTCACATGATTCGTGCAATAGTTTTCGCAAGCCTCACGTGTTTTCAGTTTTGGGAATCCCTTCGCGTTCATGGACGTAACACCCTCAAGAAACGTATACCGCACGCAGGACGGTCCCTGCTGATTCCTACTAATCAACTCCTCGTCACATTTTCGACTAATTACCTCGTGTAGAGTAAACAAGGGAGATTTATATTTCGTTTTTAAATCCTTCGTACTAGTGTGTATCCAACAGCTTGGTTTCGCGCTCTTTTTGAATCGACCGATTTCATAGGCGACGCATTGTTTATTCGCGCGGCATTTATCCTCGCACGTGTTTGTCGTGTATTTCTTTTTGGCCCCGGGACAATGCGTTTTGAAGCGAGTGTGGAATTGGACGCAATCTTGTTCCTTTTGTGTGCTGTTCACGTCTAATCCTGAACACTGATAGGCTATAAGGAGTAGAAGTATAGCCGTTAAGAATCTTTGATTCATATCTAGCACGTTGTTTCATATTACATCGTTTAGCAAACGATGGTTAATATTTATTGCCTAATCATTTAAATATGTTGAAATTGTGTCAATATTATGTCAAAGTTGTCAATAAATAGCAGCTTGTTTTCGATGTAGCAGTAATATCAGATAGAAAGAAATAGTTAAGTATTGAGTTGATTAGTGAACTGATACGTGCTGTTGAGTTGAATTTTTCGATTGCTTATATCGTTAACTACATGATATAAATTAAATCACCAGTGAATGTAATTATATATTTATTAGTTGCACCTGTCAAGCGTACAAAACACAATAAAAAGTATTAGCAATTCATTATTAAATATATGCTCTTGGATCATTTATAGAAAAATGTTGTGGTCATTAATGTAAAAGTTATTAATGTTGTGGTTATTTTTCCCCTATAGGTTTATTTTTACACTTCAATCTAAAAAGTCAGTGATAATTAAGTCGATTTGATTTAAAGTACGATCACACGCTCTTTAATACATTTATAACAAATCTGTTACAGCTAAATGAAGAGAGATCTGAATATTTAATAACCTCAATAAAATTTATTTTTGAAGCATTGAGCTACAACAAAATGGCTTAATTTCGTTTTGTTTACAGTATCTTTTCCTAGAGTTAAAATCTGCTGTTGTTTAAAAATGACAAATTTCTACAATTGACTACAATTTTCATTGCATCTCCGGATATTTCTGAGGCTGTACAGCCACGAGTTGAGTAGGGTCGTGAAAATCGATTCTCTTCGTTCCATTGCACATCAACTCAAAGTTGATCTTTGTTTTTTGTATTTTAAAATGCTTTTCTTAAAAGTATAAGCAGTTCGAAATATTGCAGTTATTGTCGTTATCATCATTGTCAGTCTCTCGAATCTAATAAGTAAGCAGACATACTGTACTAATAAATAGCTGCTATAAAAGGTATACATTAGTGAGATAATATATAAACAGATTTATTATTGCGCGTGAGTAAGCATCAATTGCTCTGCACTGAAATTAGCTGATAATTGAATCTAATTTGATATGCAAAACTTAATAGACCATTGATTGCAAACATCACATCATTTTAAGTGATTTACTTCAATTGGCTGTCAACGCATGGGCGCCATAGGCAGCCGGATCAATTACACACATAACACAATGCGCTGTCCGATGAAACATATGGCCAACACGTGTAGCATTAATCTTTTTTATATTGGAATATTTACTTCATATTTTGTGAATAAAATTTTAATTGATAATTTTCAAAGTATTGACCCAACCCAGATTTGAACCCACGACCCGCCGGTTGATAGGCAGACACTCTATCAACTGAGTTATCAACTGAGGATAAGTAGATGCTACGCTTTATTAAGCTACTTATAATTAGGAATCTCATTAAGTCTCATTATAAGTATCATTACTTAAACTTTAAATTTTTTTATCATTGCCAATTTGTTCGTAATTGACAGTTTCATGCAAATGATGGAGGAATAACTTAGGATATGATCCAGACAAAAGTGAACTGCAGTGAACTGCTCGCTGTTGATGATAAAATTGTCTGAAGCATAATAATTCAATAATAACTTACCAAAAATGCAAGGTTTAACTTCCGGTGACGTTAACTTACTCGGTTGACTCAGCTGTCCATTCCTCTAGGATCGGCGAATGACAAGTTTTGTGAAATGGTGAGACTCAGTCTTTAGATCAGCTTAATTGTATTTATCCTTGTTGGCTTAGATCAGCTTAATTGTGTTTATCCTTGTTGGCTTAAAAGTCATATTCAATCAACTCACTAACAAATATTGCACAACTTTTATCAATAGAATATTTCTTCATTAATAATCAACACAAATATAAAATAATGACAAACAAAACATTATACTGTTTACACTAGCACCAGCATTTTACATCAAATAGTTTATGCAATTATAATCAACATTATTTTAACTCACATTTGCAATTATAAATTCTAGAAACCAGAGACAGATTGACGCTTTTACTAAGTTGTTACGTTAAATAATTAAAAAATAAAAAAAATAATTTTTTCACAAATTCATATATTTGAACTAGACATCTAGTAGTTTAAAAAGAAAGGGGGGGGGGGTGTGGGGGAGATCGTAACCCCTCCCATAGTAGTTAAAACAGTTTTGTAGTGATTATTAGATTAGCATCAGCGCCTTCCCCTCTCATTATGATGATTTAGTACAAAAAACTGTACAAGGAGAAACAATCAAACGTGATCATCTAAAAAAGTTATTCCATGATTTTGGAATGAACCCCCCCCTTCCTTTATGAAATCCCCCTTCCTGGCTACACTAGAAATTTTTGAAATTGTGTAATTGTTAAATTTGTTCAATGACATTTTAGTTATCAATTAAACCTACGAAGTACACTTCGTAGGTTTAATTGATAACTAAAATGACATCACATTCTGTAATACAAAATTATATAAAGACATCTGAAAATGCTCTCAACACTAGTATTTTTAACTGCGCTTTGTGACCAAATACACAAACGCATAACACACACACACATAAAATTAAGCATAAATAAAATATTGAATGCAATAAACATGAAAGCCTGTAGCGTATTGATTACAAGTGAACCTAGATGCTAAAGGTTCTGGATTCAAGTCTCATGTATAGCTGGAATATGTCACTGACTATCCACACCTTTAGCAAAACGCTTAGCTCAATAGTTATATTTTAAATGTTGCTCATAAATGGTGTACGCTGACTTTAATAACACATTATATACATTGATAATATAAATCAAAATATTGTAAAATTACTATAAACAAATAATTATTCTTAAAAATTACTCAATCACTTAACAAATTTTCAAAAATAATACAAAATAAAATAATTTAACGAGTATACAACATAAAAAAAGTTATAAATTTAAAAAGATTTTCATAAACACAAAACATTACATTTTCCCAACTATCGATTTAATACTCCGAATAAATAGCGCAAATACTCCATTCCCCTAATCATAAGTCCTTCTTAACTCTTACTCCTTCTTCTTCCTTCCCTCCTCCCCCTCACTCTCCACCGCCCCATCACACGCTGACAACCCTATTCCTAACTGAGCAACATAGTACGCCACCATACACCACAGTGGCGCTCTATAAAACGATCCCCGCCATTTATCCAACGCTAAAATAAAATCAGACACAATAAATGACATCGCTCCTACAAACCCGCAGAATGACGCTACGTTGCTATCGCGCTGGAACTTAATCAATGCGCGCCAGGCCATTGTGAATATAAGTATCGCGTAGAGGACAGTTAGCGCTCTCATGATGGCGTCTTCTGATCCCATCCCCTCAGCAATGTAGAAGTAGAAGAAACCGGCAATGATGGCAAATGTTGCCGCGGTAGGTGCGTTACCGATAGGACGCATGCCAAACGCGCGAATGTAGAGAGACTGAGCGACAGCAAAGAAAAGAAGACCGAGAATAAAAAGATCGTCTTTGTAGACGAGAGCAATGTCTCCGAGGATAGAAAAAACAAGACCTGGAAACAAGAGGCTAAATTATATTATTATTATTATAATTTCGGTGAAGTTCAACGTCATGGATTACTTTATCAATATGAATGTCTCAGATGTAGCTCTGAATAAATCTTAATACAGCACAGAACATAAATTACAATTAATAATTAGGCAAGCGCCTACAAAACTTCAACTGCTTTTTATTCATTTATTTTAAATTGCTTGCCTTTACTTACCTGCGAATATAGATCTTCTATAACGCGTAGCAGCGACTGACTGATTCTTCTCTTCAGAGATCGTAGAAACGATGATGAATACAATATGAAGCATGGGCAGCACTTTAAACACTACCGAATAATAGTTGGGATCCGGCCATTTAGTGATTGAATCAGTCAGATTAAAGTAGAGAATAACGTACAGGATGAAACCAAGATTTTTCCATATTGGCAGCATTTTGACTTTTTGTTGGACTATTTATGATGATATTTGTAACTGTTCAAAATGCATAATTTTTAAAATTTTATTAACTGCTGCAATTTAAATTACTATCCTCACACTAATATGGGAATGAAAGGTGGGCAGAGGGGGGGGGGAGGGCTGCTAATCTTTACGCAATATTTAATATATACCAAAGTGTATAAATAACACATTATGTTCTTTCATATACTACAAGATAAGGAACACTAATATGGAATTGAAAGGTGGGGGATGCTAACTTTACGCAATTTAAATGGTTTACACAAAGTAAATTAATAGATTTGTTGTTGTAGTAGGTGTCGGTGGGGGGGGGGAGTGGGGTGGGGTGATTGCGTCTAAAATATACAGTTTCAAGTTAAAGTTATTTTAATTTCTAATAAATACCAAAGTGTCTATAACTACGTTTTATATAGATATAATTATTATATAATCATTTATTATAAAAATAATATTAATAAAATAATATACAAATATGTGTTTCGTATATTCTACAACACAGGAATGATCCTCGGAAAATCGCTCATTTTATGGCGTAATTCTAAATTCTTTCATTAGTCTCCAATACTAGATAATATTTACTTATAAATACAATAACTTTATTAGTCTATTAATTAAAAAAATTAATTATTACTTTTATTTATTAATTAAATAATTAATTAATATAATTATTAAAAATAATTTTAATTAATAAATAAATAATTTGAGCGATAATTGAGTATCAACCCAGATAATGACCGTGGTGTTGCCAATTTACCTCACAACTTTACCTGGCGTTTACCTGTTAAATAAAAATTAAAACTTGAGAAGGTTAATTAGTAATTATTAGTATCTTAAATTATTTAAAGATTTACAGATTTTAAAGGCAAGGTTTTAAGATTAGTATTAGGATTATAGAGTTAATAATTCTTAGGTTTTGTACCAAAAAAAGTTTGTTACTTTAGGAAAGTAATGCGGTGTGTGCAAGCCTATGTGTATGTGGGGGGGGGGGGGTGCAATCGACTGCCCGCTATTGAACTCTTTGGGGGAAATATTTAATCGTGTTTTGACGCTCCTTGGTGTTTCTAAATAATTTATTGCTTCCAGAATGAGAAGGGGCATGGAGGATCGTTCGGTAATTCCTTGCACTGTCCCGGAGAAAAGATTAAATCTTATACAAGACGCGTCTAAGTATCGATTTCTTATGTCAGAATAATTCCTTATTTCATTTTCTGTTTTTCTATATTTTATTCATAAAATTCATTATTTTATTCATAAATTTTAAATTTTTTGTTTCGATGTTCTCGTAGGCCTTTAAAACACCTGTAATCATTTACAGGTAAACCGCGTTAATTACATATAATGCATTTATTTTTTAAAAAAGATTATTTTTGGAATGAAAATTTATATTGGCCAATCACGAATCGCTTCACAAATGTTAAATAGAATTTGATTGGCTGACGAGTTTTTAATGATTCTGTCTACATAGGAATGCTGCGATTGTAATTGTATTACGAACACTTTGTCTATATCTTTATTTATTTATTATTTTATTATTTGTTTTAGTTTTTAATGTTAGTGTTAAAAACATCGTGATTTAAACTTTTATATTTATTATATTTTAATTTAGAGCAATTTACGGGTAGTTTATATTAGTTGTATAGGGAATTTGTGATTAATGGTTTAATGAATGAATTAAATGAATGAATGGTTGAATGGATGGTTGAATTAATGGTTAATAGATGAATGAACGGTTAAATGCATGGAATGATGGTTAAATTAATGAATGATTGAATGAACGGTTGAATGAATTTTTGAATTGTTAAATGAATGAATTATTAAATGGTTAATGAATGAATGTTAAAATGAATGAATGATTAAATGAATAAATGAGTGATTAAATGAATACATGGTTAAAGGAATGAATGGTTAAATGAGTAAATGGTTAAATGAATGAATGGCGAAATGAGTGAATGGTTAAATGGATGAATGGTTAAATGAATGAATGGTTAAATGAGTGAATGGTTAAATGGATGAATGGTTAAATGATGAACAAAAGATTAATTGGATTAATGAATTAACAAATGAATAATAAGATGAATGAATAAGCGTTGAAATAGATGAATGTCTTAAGGTATTACTGTATTATTAACTGAGTTATTCAATTTTTCCGATTTTTCAGAAAATCCTAATTTTTATCTCCACACAATGTTTGGCTCAAAGAAGAAGAAGAACAAGCCTCAGATTTCAGTGCCGAGTAATTTTGAGCACCGTGTACATACAGGGTGCGATCAGAATGGGTTCCATGGTCTGCCATCCCAATGGACGTCTGTGGTAGAGTCCCAGCCAAGTAGACGTCCTAGACCCCTGGTGGATCCCTCTCTCATTACCCCTCTCAAGGTAGAGTCTTTACTTTTACTTGGTTTACTTTTACTTTACTTTTACTTACTGATTTTCGTTCAGATTGAGTAAAATTTATTTTTTACTGATTTCTAACCCTAATCATTAACCAGGTCTCTAACCCTAATTTTACTTTAATTCTAAATAAATTTTAATCATAAATCTTAAATAGATACTAACCCTAAAGTTTAATTACTAACTCTAACACTAATTGGATTGAGTTTGTGCTGAAATAGTCTGTAATTAGAACATTGTTGCTGAATCAAGCGTTCACTCATCACTTGCTTTCTACACATAGTTTACAACTAAATTTGTTTTTTGCCTGTGTGACTAAACACACAAACAATCAAACAAAACTTAATACCGTCTGTTGATAGCAGATTTTTAATTAAATACTACATTTCTTAGTATTAATTATTTCATATTATAAAGTAAAATATTTAATATTTGCGGTGAAACAGACTATAGTTAGAGGTCAGTCTGACTCGCAGTCCAATCACAATCCTTATAACAACTCTGCACGGACCAATGGCAACGTGTCTGTTGCGAGATCTAACTCTCTGCGTCAAAACAGTCCACCCACCCACCCTCGAAATGGACTCACCCATCCTCCGACTCTTTACGAATATGATTCTGATTCAAACGACCCCTCAACCAATGGGAGAGCTGCGAGGGAACAGCCAGCCAATGGGAGAGGTTCTAGGGAACCCGCTACCAATGGCAGGTATGGAGATGAGACAGACGGTAATCGGCAAGATGGCAGGGAAATGGCAAGGTTGTCCGGTAGGGACATGGGAAGTTTAAATTCAAGGGTGGGCAGGTATCCGGAAGAGTCTAAGTCGAGGGGTGATGGAAGAGGGGGGAATGATTCGCAGTATGGTTATTATAATTCAGGGGAGAGTCCAAATAGAGGGGGGTACACACAGGAGGGAGGGGAGGGAAGGGGGAGGGAGGGGATGGAACCGAGGGGGTATGGAAATTCGGTAAGTATATTATTAGTTAAGAGAGAGAATTAAAATAGAATTTTTTTTTCATTTTAATAAATAGAATATATAAAAAATGACACTATGATGATCAGGAGTTTTATCACATGGCATTGTGCTGTGTGTAACTTGTTAAGTGTTTACTTGCATTGACAGTCACACTTTCTGTCAATTGATGCTAATTAAATGAAAATGTTATCGATATTCATTTTTTATTAACGATATCCGCGTCATTTATGATGAAGAATAACTAGTTCTGCTTTTTTTCTTTTTTATGGAAATGATATGATAAATGAAAATATGCTTAATTAATTGACATAATTAATGCTTAAACTTAACATTAATTACGCTTTTAAAATATAAATTAGTAATTAGTATCAAAATTAATCGTTATGGTGATAATAAATTCTGGTAAATATATACTTCATTATGTCTTTTAACGTTTTATATTGCCTTAGTTTTGATTAAAATTTATTTATTTATTTGATTTAATTGAGATGGTGGTTAAATATTCGTTCATTTTCTAATAGTTATCCAGTAAATTCCCGTTCAGATTCTGTTAAATTTCCATTTAAGTTAATTATTCTATTAAATGAATTTATTTTTTATTTCAGAATTCAAATTACTCGAATGATTTTGCTCCCCCCCGTTCCCCCCCATCCATCACACAATATTCTCACAGATCTAACGAACACTTAAACGTAAAACCATCGACCAATCACGGAGCTCATAGCGCGACGAATTCGATGAATCGAGTAAATTCAACCAATCGCGTCGCGGCGGGTCTTGCGGGTTCTAACTACTCGAATCACACTAGTAGTGGGGATTTAAGGTCGGATAAAAGTCGCGAAGACTCAACCAATCAGACGACTGTGTTGCACGAACAACAAAGGATATCGCATGAACAGGTACAGTTGCGTTTTTGACATTTTTTTGTTTTGCTATTTTGCCATGTTTTAACAAACTTAAGTTTATAGATCAAAAGTTTATAGATTATGTTATTGCTCAGCTAATGAATTAATTAATGAATGGACTGCTGGATTAAGAGATTGATTAATTATTTAATTAAAGGACCGATCACGTAATTGATTAACTAATCAATTACATTATTAGATTTTCTTAACACTGCGTTAAATCACACAATGCTTTCAAGTTTTAGTGTCACTATGGTATTATAATCAGATGACGTCATGGTCCAATGAAATAGCTGCAATAACCGTGCGCCTTGCCTCTGACTCTGAGATAAAATTCGATTTTATTTAAACTGGTTTCCCCTTTAAATCTTCCGCTAGTTTAATAATGTTATTTAAAGAAGCTGCTCCATTGTTGGTACAGTTCCGCAAGGCTCTGTCCATGGTCGTGTCGCCTGGGGATCCAACTCTTCAACTTAAGAACTTTACCAAGATAGGAGAAGGGTCAACCGGTGTGGTCTGCATTGCCACTGATGTAAGGAATCACACGCAGGTGGCTGTCAAGCAGATGGATTTGAGGAAACAGCAAAGAAGGGAACTGCTCTTTAATGAGGTACGTGCTGTATTTTGGCAACAAACAAGTTGAATTCTAGATTTTTATCTTTTTAGATAAATATTTTTTTTTTAAATTTGTTTCGTTATTCTAAAACTAAAATTATTTACTGTTATGGATTGAGCGCGTTTTATGCCTTTTAGCGCATCGGTAAGTTATTTAAACATTTCTTACTTCTTCTTAACATCTTAGAAATTATTTTAATTAAATTCTAATAGATTATTAAATGATAAATAATGCGTTTGTATCAAAAAAAAGATTTGGAAAAATTGTTTTTTAGTAGAGTAGGCATTATAAATGATAATGAATGTAATGCATAGCATGCTAATATTTAAACTGGGTTCTTTTTATCATTTTATACCATTTCCTGTTTAGGCTTTGTCCATTCATTCGTCCGCAAGCTTGCATTCAATTTTTTATTATTTTGTTTTTGCAAGTCGAGAAACATTTTTGTATTATCAGTTACTAAGTGATGACTGACTAAGTGATGACTAAGTGATGACTGACTAAGTGATGACTGACTAAGTGATGACTAAGTGATGACTGACTAAGTGATGACTAAGTGATGACTGACTAAGTGATGACTAAGTGATGACTGACTAAGTG
>JAQIXG010004701.1:0-12482 GCA_034700105.1 Oconnorella tubifera
TGTGGCTTTTTTTACCGTGGCTTTTTTTACCTAGTAAAATTTGGCTTTTTTTACCGTGGCTTTTTTTACCGGTTACCCATTATAATTATTACCTTGTCTTTGTCTATTTCTTGTTTGCAAATTCTATTTTTCAACTTTATGCCCCTAATTTAAAATATATTTTATTTTACAATTTTTAAATGTTATAATCAATAATCAGGCCAACATATAATCTTATGCACTGATTACAATAAGAAAGAAAGTTCTGGTCAGTTTTGCTGTAATCTTTCCTCCAGTCGTCTGATATTTTTAAGTTTCTAGGCCGCCACCACTTTTAAGAGAAATAACTGCTTCTACTTTCAGCTTATCTCATAACACTTACTGCTGGTCGTAAGAGCCTTATGGTTCGCATTATTATTATTATAGGAGATATACTGAGGAAGTTTTCATTCAAAACAGTTGTTTTTACATTTTGTAGCAAGTTGCGATTTAAGAAATCACATTTTTTTCTAAGTAGAGAAAGAGAGAGGCTGCTATTAATTAGATTCTTTTTGCGTTTGATAGTGTGAGTATTATTCAAGGTTACGATTTGCATCTTAGTTGTTTACGGAGCGTTCTGTAAAAGCTACATGTATCTATTTATCTACTGAGCAGCAGTAGTAGTTGTATTGTTTCAACTTAAACGGTTTGGTACGTGTTATTTATTAGTTTAAAGTAAATATAATGCAAAGACAAATTCAAGAATGTCTGAGATCATTTAGGATTTGTATCCATTCCTATATATAATTTTTTTCTTCTAAAATATTTTTTTCTTCTAAAATAACTGCTGATCTCAGTCATTATTTGTATACTAGTAAATTGGTTATTTATATTGCTTGAATATGTTTTTGTTAGCTATCCAAAGTTCTGTTATTTGTTTATAAACGTTGTGTTATGAGCACTGTAACACTACATCAATATATTGATTATAATAAGTATATCATTAATTCATTATAACATGCTATCTATGTACGCATTGCTAAAATAATGGCTATATAATAGTATTGCCTCAAGCATTTGACGCTATCTCTACTATATAAGATGAATATTAACAAACTATTATAACTATTATTATTATATTATGAAGTATTAACAAACTTACCTTATAAATGTAAAACAGTGAATCTGTTCTCTTATTTAACAATGCAAGAAACACCCGTTTCTTTGTTTCAACATTTCTTATTTTAATATTTAACTCATTAAATTAATTATCTACTAAAAGTTAACTGATACATTCTTTCAATAAGTAATATTTAATGATATTGTTAGATAGTCCAAGTCTTTGATAAATTTATTCATATATAATTGATTCAATTAGTCAATTAGTATCAGTGGTAATATAAATGACCGATTTAATGTAAATTTTTTAAATATATTGGTATAAAACTAAACCATTTTATCAGTCAATTAAAATCAATTGAAAGTGGTTTATTTTTTGGCTTCTTGTTGTACAAACACAATTTGCAAGCATGCAATAGATATTTTGAATTCTCTCATTGCTTTATAATAACTATAGACTTATACAGGAGCAAATTTTGGATCAATTTACAGTCGATACATTTTAATGTTACTGTGTTAATTAATATAGTAACCGGATGCGACCTGTGCATGTAAATGAACATAGTCAGACTGTATATATCTCATATCACGTGGTTTGTTTGAATAGATAGATTACATGCAACAGTTCTAGAGGGTACTTAGTCTCGAGCCTTTTCTTTATAAATATATACAGTTTAAATAATGTTGATAATATTTTATAGTATGCTGGAAGTGTTTTTAATTTCCTTAATAGCATTTTTAACTTCCTTGATGGCATGGCAGTTATAATATATTGTAGAATTTTAATTGTGAAAAGTTGAAAGTATTATATATTATAGTATCTACATTTTTTAAAATGTAATTTTCTGTTATTTCGAGATCATAGAAAATTACAGATGATAATACATTTTCAAAGGACTGTATACACTAGAAATACACATTATTATGATGATAACAATGATGATGACGATGATAATAAAAACTATATAACGATGTTGATAATAATAATATTGGTGATCATATTAATATCATGACAACTGACTAGTATTTCTGGCTCAGAATTCAATATAATTTCCAATTTTTAAAATACGGCATTTTACTATATACACCTCGGTTAATGGTTATAATATATTGTAGAATTTTAATTGTGAAAAGTTGAAAGCATTATATATTCAATATTTTTATTTTTTACTAAATAAAAATATTGAAGCTTACAATTATTTACCTCGTTATATATGCACTATTACACAGTTCAAATTTTTGTAGAATTTGTCAAATATATTATAACGTTCCGCTTATGTTTGATTGATTGCGGTAACAAAAAGTTCGGTATGTTTTAATTATGCATAGGTAAAAACTATTACCATTATTTTACTGCTATTTTTTCGCTCCTAAGTTGCTAATTAATGCTTGTAGTTCTTTATCAATTAAAAATAAAGGTGATTTTTGTTCTTCATTTGCGCTAATTATTTTTTCTCTAAACAAACATTACTGGATTTAAATGAGATGATTATTATTATTATTTAGGTGTTTATTTTCTGATATATATTAAAGTTTTGTGAAAATGTAAATTATATTTATATTCAGATATGACCATTTTCAAAACTTTTAGGAGATATTATTCGTATAGTTGTATTCGCATAAGTATTAGTTAAACAATGTTTAACTGTAATGTCAAAAATCTATTTGACTAATGGGATTGCATTTTATATGCATTATATAGTATAATATTTTGTATAGTGTTCTAATTTATGTGTAATCCGATGCAAGAAAATTAATATTTTTCTGTAGTATGCATTGACTGGCTGTTGAACAAATTTGGTTGTTTTATAATATATGCATGAATTATGATCAAAATGTTGTTAATTTATTGCATATTAACTTTTGTGATAGATATCTTTTTCCAATATGTAAAATATGAAATTGTCTAAACTTTCATTACTCATTAAATAAGGATTATATTAACTGAATAATATATTTAAGATGACCAAACTTATTATATCCTGAAACATTATCTATGCTTTACTTAGAAATAGTAGGAGTATTAATATACAATGATTTGCTTGATTTAAATGTTTCATAGTAGCATTGGTTACATCATTCTCAATATGAAGGAGCTACAAAATTTTGTATTTTTCATATACCCCCCAGAGGTATATGAGTGTGCGGTTTATACAATTTCACTATATTTCAAAATCCAGCAAATTGTGACAATCTATATTCAAAAATTTTATCACATTGTATAAGTTTAAATTAATTTTGAAAGTAATAGATTTCAACATTGTCATATTATAAACTGCTGATTCTGCAAGTTTTGTTTTTCATTGATCCTATGATATAACCTTTTATGAATCTTACTAATTTAGATGCTATTGTAATAATTAATGCGCTCTAAAATTATTCATTATCATATGTATGCTTGTTAAATTTAATGAAGGTAATTTTACTGCTGACATTTTCTGTTATATTAGTTCAATCAGACTGCTGAAGAAAATTTTCATTTTAAGTTTATAATTGTAATCATTAAATTTTCAAATTGCTGATCAGCATTGTGAGTTTTTAAAAATAAGATTTAGTCGTTTTTTTAGTGTAATTTTATGTTATCAATATAATGTCAGTTTTATATTGTCATATAAATGCGATATTAAATCTGATATCATTGATATTACTATCAAAAGTTCTCTTTGTAATTTCCTATTCAGTACTGAATATCATTTGAAATTTATTTAATGAATATAGTTGGATATTTCATATTGTGAAGGTATAATTTTTAATATTAATACTTTATATAATTAACGTTTCTATATAGAAAGCATGTTTATATAAATGTTTTGTTTATGTAATATAGTATATATTTATAGTATGTTGACTTTGCTAATTAGTTTACAAACCTAATTTACGTTGAAGTTTTCTACTTACATACCGGTAGTTGAAAACGCTAATTTTACTATAGTAATAAAAAATCATTTAAGTTTAAGATCGTGGATTACTGTATTAAGTGAATGATGTCTCAGATATAACTATCAATTGATTTTTTGTTAAGTTTTGTTGCATTACCTTGCTAAAGAGTGCAGCGAGTTAGTGCAACACTGAGCATTGACTGGTGTTGAACATGGACCTGTCGGTACCGAGTCCAGTGATCTACCGCTTTGCTAAGTTTACTTTAAATTTTTTTTGTTTTAGTATCATATAAATTGTTTATAACATTGTAAAATTTAATCTTATTTCTGGGTCAATAAACAAGAATTTTAATAGTCACAAGTAAAAATTAATTGTTTTTATTTAGGAACTCTTTATTTAGGACTATAAAAAGTTATATATTTCTCTGTGTGGTTATCATTTATATCACGATTTCAACAACAAAAAATCATTTTACAGTTCAATTTACTGCAGTATAAATAATATTTTAATGGCCTCTGAATATGTTTAATAATTTACTATCTAAGCTAACTGTATGTAAGTTAATGTTCTCTGTAATACTAAAGTGTAATTTACAGGAGTAGTTGTAAGTAAATTAAGTGTAATTTAGTGCAGTATATAGTGGGGCATCAATATTGCTATATTGGAATCTGATTTTTTTTAGAATTCAACTAGTTGATTTACTAATTTTGTAACATTGCAATTTATGTTGCATTATACCTGTTTATTAATTATATACTTAATTATATAATTATATACTGGTTTTGTTATCTAATAATTTGAGTGCTTCATATTTCAATTCCTGTACTTGTAATAAGTGTATGTAGAATTTGAGACTATGAACTGATTCAAGTTAAATTATTAGGATTTTAATCTTATATTCTAGTGATCACAACTAATACTCCTGCGATGTGCTTATTGTAATTCTTATGTAGTAATATTATTAATTTGCACATTTGTTGGTTAATTACTGATAAAGTATTTAATTTACTGTTATTACAGTTAATTACATTTACAGTGTGGTTAAAAAATCTGCATCCTTTTAAAGTATTATAATTATCTGATTTAGTTTAATTTATAATTGAATGTATGTGACTGATAAATACACACTATAGTTATCTTAATGAGTAATTAAGCTATGAAGTATAATAATAGTTAGTGTATAATAGTTAATAGTTATTGAATGATTATTATTAAGTTATTAGTGATTTTATTTATAAATATTTACCTAAATATGTAATGGCCTGTAGTTCATTATTTTTGTTGAATAAAATCAAGTTTTATTGCTCTTTTTAATAATATTCGTGACTTGTCAAAATGGCTCCAAAAATGTGGTTCCGATTTACTTTTTATGGTTAGGGTTGAGGTTAGTGTTCATGTTATAGTTATTATTGAAGTTAGAATTAGGGTTAAGTTTAATGTTAGTATGGTTATGGTTATTAAATGAACTGATGGGGCTGTTTTGTCGGGTTAATGTATTTGTGGTCGTTTTGTCAGTGTACCAATAATTATGTTTCTCCAAACGTGCGAGGCGTTTATTAAAGCTTATTAAATGCAATTAATATTTTCCATCAATAGTAATTACTGAACAAACACGCCATGTTAAAAACTTCATAGATTCTATAATTAATGATGTTGATGATCGATGATAATAATGCTTATAACGATTGTCAAAGATGATATTAATGACTCTAGATATTAGTTTATGTCACAACGCTTCGATTAGTGTCAATTTATAGCAAATTGATGTATGAACAGTTTGTTTCTGTAAACTCCATAAAAATTGATGTGTTTACTTAGTATTAATGCATCACCTTATTTGCTAAAGATGTACCATTCAGTGATCTTTGTTATTTTTTATCAAAAGTTAACCAAGTAAAGTCAAGTAAAGTCACTAAAAAATCACTCTACTTTTAATCATGATAGTTAAACAAAGTCTACACAGCAGTAATTATTGTATTATGGCGTCAATTATATGTTTTTACATAAAACGACTAAATTTATTAGACAATTTAATAAACATACTAGAATTTAATTGTTAGATTATAATAAAGTTATTTTTAGGTAGTTTTTAATTTTAATGAAAGATTGCCGAGTTGATTTTTGCACAGTTAACCTTGTAAAGTCAAGTTAATATATTGAGTTAATAATGATTGGATATAGGGCATAAAACTGATTACAGTCCAACTATTTTTGGCTGTTGTGAGTTGCTTTTGATGATATTATAGCTTGTGAAATCAAAGATGATCAATTTAGCTAAGTTTATCCAGAATATTTATGGCTTTTTATTAGGAAATTAATCAGATATAAACTGGCATTAAATTATCCACCACAGTTTGTTATTCGGTAAAGACTTGTGTTTTCTCTATCACTGGTGTGATACGGTGATCAATCATTTTTCTTGTTGTTGATTTAATAAGAATTTATGTTCATTTGAATCATTTCACCTTGTTAATAATAATAGTTTATTCACTTTGTTAATAATAATAGTTTATGAAGTCCTACTGAATATAAAGTACAAAATATGCTTTCTTGTACGACATTAAAAGCGAATTTTTTGTTTGTATCACCGAAATGACTAGTGCACCTGATCCAAAGGCAGTGCTATAATTCAGCAGATGGATTGGTTAATAACACGCAGCATAATGCTGTATTGGGTGTGATACTTGTCTTTGAAGGATTGTATTGAAATCTAATTAGATTTTTTTCATCGTGGTATTTTTTGGATTTTTTTTGGATAGAGATTTAAATTCAAGGTTGAGATGGGTATGATTTGCAACTTAATGGATAAACAGTACACAATATATTTCGTTTTTAAACAAGTTTTTGATGTAATGTTTTAAACTTAAGTTTACATTACATCAAGGCTATATTATAAAGATATATACAAGTTTTAAAAATGTGATCATTAACTAGGCTAGGTTGTATGTTTAGTATTAATGCTAATCCATTAAGCAATGTTTTAGTACTGATCCTAGTGCTGATGCTAAACAACTTAGAAATGTTTTCTTCATTTACAACTACTGTATTTTTATTCTTTACAGCTACAGTCTGTAAATGTACAAGTTTATTTAGCAAATTTTTCTCAAGACCCGCCCATTTTAGTAGTTTACAATCTTAGTGTTTAATTAGAGGATTCAATTGTTGTGTAACGGCTAAGACTGTTAGTATTAGAGTTTTTTTAAGTTGACATTTGCTAAGGAGTTATATTGAACTAGTTGATTGATTTTGGCTGATGGGCGGGACTTGTTACAAACATGCCTTTCTGCACTGATGGGCGGGGCTTGTTACAAACATGTCTTTCTGTTGAGACTTTGTTTTTTAATTCACACGGACTGGTATTGTTAAGCTATAAGCTCTTTGATTGTACAGGCTGTAGGATTGTGATTGACAGATAGATTTAAACTGTTGAGTCTATGTGTCCTGTATAAATATAATCCTAGAGAGAATTACTGTCAGTCTTATAAGAGGAAAGCATTTGGTATGTTGTCATTATGTCAATTAAATCCTTTATTTTTCAATTGCTTTGTACTTAGAACTTCATTTTATGTTCTTTTATTTTGTTTTAGGAATACTACTGTAAAACTATGCGATATATTTATAATGTTACTTATATTTTCTTTTCTTTGTTTAATCACTAGATTTATACATCGAATGTTTTAGGTTATAATAATTTTAGATACATTGTCAAAAAATATTGATGAATTATAATTTAGATAAAATTTAGGATTAGGCTATTATATCATAACTTGCACTGTATAGTTAGTTATAACACATATTCAATTAACAAGATATAAAGATTTTTTTAAGTATAACAGTATAGACATTATAAATGTTGATGCTTGTATTATGGTCGATGCAAAAGGTTTTTCATAATGAAAATTATTTTTCATTTTTGACCTGCAAAAGTAACATTTGGCTGCAGTAATGTTACTACGGCGTATTCTTACCTATGCACTGTTGAAATTATGCATATAAAGGCCGAAACCCACTAGTGCGTTGCGCGACGTGATGCGTTGCGCTGCGTGATGCGTTGCGTGCACGTCCGTCATCACGCAGGAGCTTTTGGACCCCACTGATCCGTCATTTCGACGCAACGATGCAGACGGACCGATGGCAAATGATAGGTATTGTGCGGAGCTCTATCACAGATATTAATAATTATCCATGTATTGATTGACATAGGTTTCAATAAACAATTGTCATTGGTTAAATACTACTAAACACGCAGCCACGCGCTGCGTCGTCCATCGAAAATCGGTCGAGTTTCGATTCACGACGGACGACGTCAGACGACGCACTGCGTGCTTGCACGTTGCGTGAAAACGACAGAGCAGTGGGGTGATGACCTACACTTTAGATCGCTGTGTATACATAGCGATCGCTGCACGTTTTTCGTGCAACGCAGAGAATCACGCTGCATGAAAATCGCGCACTAGTGGATTCCGGCCTTATTAGAAACAACATTCAAATTCAAAATTGTTTTGCTTTAAATGATAAAATATCTTCATTCATTTTTTGTCCAGTTTTAGTGTAGAAAATATTATATTGATTAATGATGCAGGTTTGCTGATGATGGCATTTGTATGATGTATTGATTAATTGGTATTACTATTGTATTATTGATGCAGGTATGCAGACTATTGATGCATGTCAGGCTATGTTCATGCCTATTGGTGCATCTGTTTCACTTCTTGTCATGTTTCTCTTCTTTGATTCGCTGCAGATGGTATTTGCTGTGTGCACTGCTAGTTAGTATTATTTATTTATTTTTTATCTTTGTATTATCTTGCTGTTTATTTTGTTTAATGAATGCTGGGCTATGTGATGAAGGGATTTTAGAAATGCAAAGAATATAAGGAGAAGAATTTATTTAGGAAGACTAGATTTATTAATCAATTTTCATATAAAGAAATGATAATACGTTGTAAATATCAATGCGTTTTTCTTTCATTCATATAAGCTTAAATTACATATTTAATTTTATAAGAAAGACATAAGTTGGAAATAAGTAAGTTAGAAATTTAAATCGTAATGCAGTTTTTAATCAGTTTTTTCAATTGTTTTAATTATTTTTGCTACAATGAACAATACAAGCTCACTGATGATATAATATAATAAAAAATAAGCCTCTTTTTGAAGAAAAAGATGTCTGATATGCCAGTTCAAAATGATGTATAAATTTATACAATCCTCTTTATATGATTTGATGTAGGTTTTTATTTAAAGAAAATATTTGACTACTAGCTTAGCACATTCTTTATTTAAGATTTGTTCTTTGTTTTCAGTTTTAGCGACTATTGCTTTTGCTTTTCTTCTGCTTCCAATGTGTCAGCATATGTTAAGACCTTGCAGTAAAAGCAACAAGTAAGTCTTTGTGTTTTGTCTCTTATCTGTTTCTTTACCTGTATTGTCTAATTAATCTTAGACTAAGATCTTTTACTTGAATTTTTCATTCATTAATTTCTTACCAAATAACACAGAACTTATAGACTGACTCATATAGATATAAATCAATATCATGACAATACATGGAGCTTTGTAATGATAGGGATAGTATTAATTAAATTGTTTGGATTAATCCTTGTAGGTTCTAATTCAATTTGTATCACTATTTACTGATATTTAAATATAAACTTATGACAATGTTTCCAATCTATTTGAATCAAGAATTTGAGTGATATTTACCAGTTTAAGTAAGATTTCTAACTTTATATTAATGATATATTTGTATTTATTGATGATGTAGTAGTTAATGTGGTTATTGCTTTCTGTTAACAAGGATATCTTTTGGATGTTGTGGTCGGTTTACATCTGCTGAGGTTCTGTCATTCTGTCTGTCATTTCTTATTGTTTGTGTTTGGGTTCTTACTGGTCACTGGCTGCTCATGGATGGTATGTAATCTTTTATTTAATACAAACTGATTTATATTTATTTATTTGTTTATATGTATTCATTATCCGAATCAATTTTATTTATTTTAATAAGTTATCTACTATATTAAGCACAATGTATTAATGTCTCTGGGTGTGTATTCATGATCCAGAATTTTGATTGACTGAAATGTTCGGCAACTTTGCCAATTCTTGCCAAGAATAAATGGTTTCAAATTATTTTAACACTTTTTGTCATTTTTAGTTACTACATTTTTAAATGTATTATATTTGAATTAATATTCTTTAGATTTCTTGTAATTTCACAACTTTTTCTGTATTAAGATGATAATAATGACAATTGAAGGAATTAATAATTGAATTAATTAGCAATAATTAAATGAAACTATGATGTTGATTGTTTAGCATTAGGTATGGGCTTATGTGTTGCATTCATTGCTCTCGTTCGGTTGCCAAGTCTTAAAGTTTCAACTCTTCTCTTAGTTGGACTTCTTATTTATGATGTCTTCTGGGTAACAATCTTGCCTTATGTTACTTTTTCTTTGGCTCTTTTTCTTGAGTTCAACAAGATCGCTAGACTTTAGTGTTTGAGGGAGTGGTTACAGCTCTTGATTTATGCCTGATGGATTTAAAGATTGATTCTTAGTGTGCACAATAGCTTGCAGCATCATTTAGCAAGATGCTAACTTGATAGATGCATGTGCAAATCTTTATTGTCTTAAGCTTAATACAATTTTAACCTTATTCAGTAGTCAATCCTTCAGTTGATTTTCAAATGCATAAAAATTGTTAGGTACCTTAACTACTCCAGATATATGTTGCAAAAGTTGTACCGTTATTATATCCGGTCTTTTTGAAATGATTACAAGATTGCTTAAAAAATTTAATGAGCTTTATACAAATGTTTTAAATGTATAGTGATAATAATGCAGAATTTATTTGTGTTAATGTTTGTTGTTACTTTGGCATTTTATTATCAAGGTATTATTTCTCGTTTCAGGTATTTTTTTCATCGTATATATTTAGCACTAATGTTATGGTTAAGGTGGCTACAAGACCAGCTGAGAATCCGGTAAATTATTTATATTTTTTCTTATTTATTAATATATGTATTAAACTTTACCAGTATCATGAGTATCACCGATTAGTATTGTCGCATACTAGTAATAGTACTATTAGTATATCTTATGTTTCTTTAATTATTATTCTCACACCTTTTTCTTCTAATCTTATAAATAGTTGTTTGGTATTAATTATATTTACTGCTTTGATAAGGTCGGTATAATTATTTAAATTAGGATGATAATGAAGTTATTATAAGTTTGGCTTAAAATTATTTATGCATTATCAGTATTTAAAAGAATATTGACTTGAGGAACTTCCTGCTCTGTAATTGTAATTTTAATAATATTACAGAGCATATGAACTTTGCTTCAATCTTTTTTATTTACTTACGTTTATAAATTATAAATTAATTATTGGTCAAGATTAATCATATTTTTATAATTATTTTTGGTATACTGTATCTTTTTCAAACAATCTATATTCTGTGTCCAGACGATTCGTCCCCGGACGGTTCGTCTCGGACAATTTGTCTCATGGACGATTCGTCCCCGGACGGTTCGTCTCGCGGACGATTCGTCTCATAAAAAATACCCTGCCACTTTTTTAAACTGACTTACATAGTTAGTGTTTTATTCTTCATTCTATATTTCTTTATCTTTGAATATGTTTTGTTTTGAAATTAATTTCTGTATTTTTTAAAGATTTTCTTTAATTTATTTTATTTCCTTTAATTTTTCAATAACATTTTTTACTATTTCTTTTTTTTATTCATTTCCTTTCTTCATTTCATGAGTGTTTTATTATTTATTTTTTTCATTTTCTCTTCTTTTTTGTTATTACTTAATTTTATTTTGTAGTCGTGTTTGACTAAACTGCTTTTAATTGCTTTTTATTTGTATAAACTAATATATTTAAATTATTATGGATTTTAAATTAATATTTACTTAAATGGTTTTTCCTGTTTATAATACAAATCTGCAGCAATTAAATAACTGTGATAGCTCGTATATTGATTTTAATAATTATTACATCCTTTATTTTCTTACTTAAACTTTTATCAATATATTAAAAAAAATTGAGACGAATCGTCCGCGAGACGAATCGTCCGCGAGATGAACCATCCGTGAGACGAATCGTCCGAGGCGAACCATCCGGGGACGAACCGTCTGGGGACGAATCGTTCTAAAACCCTATATTCGTACGAAGTAGATTGGATATTGGTTACTTTTTGTAATCACAGATTGGTTTACTCGCTAAAAAGTTGAATCTTTTCTCAGCAAACAGTGATGCTCCAAAATTATCACTTCCTGGTAAACTTGTATTTCCAAGGTACACCATAATTTATTTTGAAATTAGAATTTTTTCTATAAATAACGAGACTGTCTGTCATTTCTATTTTGAATAAATTGAAACTTTTAGACTATTCTTAAATGAAACTTAAATGTTGTAACTTCTATGCATATCAAGTTCTTAATATATTGAATTTTGTATCATTCATATGAAAAATATTTATGTTTTAGCCACACTGTATAGTTATTTCATTTCTG
>JAQIXG010004702.1:0-12481 GCA_034700105.1 Oconnorella tubifera
TGTTTAATTTTAATAAAATGTGTTTTTTTATTTTAAACTCATTTTCATTTGATTTTGAAAACCTGAAAAAATCTAATGGAATTCTAGTTCGCATCATGTTGTTACATTTCTGCTGTTGTGACATTAAGCAACGAACAAAAGTGTTGTTTATATTATACTCAACATTTGTAATGTACTCTTTTTTAGCGTTGTACATTTGTAGCTGACAGTGTAGAATTTTTGTATTTTCTTTGATGTGAGTATAATTATTCTGCCGTGTGTTTTTGTACATTTATATGACAAAAACGCGAACAAAAATAACATGTTGCTATTTATAGCTTTAATTGATTTCCTTATTATGAGAAGTTATAATTCATTTCATGCTGAGTAGGCTTTTGTAGCTGGAAAGCTGAAATTTGGGAAAATAGAACTTTGCGATTTTTTGCCATTATCAGTTAATGTGAAAATTTTGGCTTTTTGGATTCAGTAAATTTTATTTCTTTTCACTAGAAATGGATACAATTGTCCACCTAGGATATTTACTTTCAGACCATTTATTTTTGATAGAATCTTGTTAGAATAAAATTGTCTTATAGAATATAAAAATAAATGTGTTCTTGTAAGATATTAAAGGTTGTTTCTTTTTTGGTTATTATTTTTGAATAATTTTCTTTGATAAATGGCACAGTACCACTTTAAAGAAGCTTTAGTCGGTATTTAAATGTAAGAAATTTTACGCTTCGTTTTATTAAATTGAGTTTGAATTTAGTAATGAAAACAAATTTTCATACACAATGGTATTATTATGACAGAGTAACTTTTTCAATGAGCCAAGTTGTTTAAATGCGCTATTTTGTTGCTCTGCTATTCGCCAATTATATTACATATAGTGCCATGATTGGTTAGTTCACTGCCTCTAGACCTTGATTGGTCGTGTACTTTGCGTGTTTTAATTTTCAATTTATTTCTTGCAGATTCTGTGTCAAAGTCGACTCATTGTGTGTATATATAATGTTTCAGTAAATTAATGATTTATATCTCTGAGTTGATTGTCTTTTTTTTCGTGTTATTGCAAAACTTTTACGTTATAAACTTTGTAATTCATTAATTTATTTGATTTCTGATTTCTGACAGTATTGATTTAGAATATTGTACATCGTATAATTATATTATCTTATAACGTATTTAAAATGACATTAAATTGTCAGTTTACTTTTTTATAAAACAACAATCACCTTTGATTTAATCCTAGACCTATTTAATTTTAATATTAGAGTGAGATTTGTATCAGTACTAGTGCTTGTTATTTCTGATTATTTAATGCGATTCTTTATGTACATATTGCTTTACTTAATAATCTCGCTCTCAGTCTCTATGATTTAAAATTCTATGTCGATATTTTCATTTTCTATATCTTTAAAAATGTATCGACTTTGACCAAATTAAGCGTTTGTAAGAATTAATATGAATTGTAGGTAAAGTTTAATTAATTAATCTTTCAAAATTTAAGGGTATTGCAAATTTTTATCAATTTTCGATGACATCTTCTATGGAATTATTATTGTCTTTGGAATAGAGCTGAGTTGAGTTTATAGTAACGTTTGTTTTTACTGTATCTTATGACTGATTCCAGGTTGCTTGTTTGCTTGTTTAACTAAAAAGTATTTTTTGCCATATACTGGTTAAAATGTGCAACAAGACCCGTGGTTATTTTAGCTATTTCATTGGAATAGGACATTATGTGATTATAATGACGACGTGGATTCTAAAACATAACAACATAACAGCATTGTGTGATTTAACTACATTTTAAGAAATCTATACATGTGTATAGAATCTGTACGTATGTAGGCTATCTGGAATCTTTCATTAATACATTGTATATAAGGTGCCATTTTGCCAGAGTTGTGAATAGATACAATCAAAACAGAATTATGATGAGAATTATTTAATCATTAGCATTACCGTAATTTTGTTACCTGAATTACATCATTAACTTAGACCAGATATTAATATTCTATAGAATATCATTCTCCGTATATGTCAAGTAATAATAATTTTAAATTAGTTGTTCTAAAATATGGTGACTCCACGATTAACTAGGTTTTTAACATTGAGCAAATAAAACAATTGTACAACTGTGCTTATTGAATAAACAATAATTGTTGCAATTGAGCCGCCTGCTACCAATAGTTATAATTATTATAATGTGTATATAATTTTGCTGTCTATAATATTTACTGTATTTCTATTATGTATTAGATGAATTAGTCTGCTATATCATTTTGTTCATTTATTGCACACAGCATGCTATTAACAATAACTTGTATATTACGCATGTTTTAATGTTGAAATAAAATGTTTAACTGTAGATTCAATTATTTATACTTTTGAAGTGGTATAAAACAAAAAATGTGTAAATAATATAGGATCAAATTGCATGAAAGTGCAATTTAGATAGGCCCAGGGTCAAGTCCCCTCAAAGTAAATGAATAAGTTGAATTCCGTTTAACTCGCCCAATGAGTATAAAATAGAATGCAATCAAATTGCATTCATTTTTCTTATTCTTTATATCTAGGTCACATATCTAGGTCAAGACAATATCTACGAGGTCATTGATCAATATTTTTCACCGGTCCACCGATGCTACTGCAAGTTCCATTCTACTGCCAAAATACAGCCGAACATTTGTCTCGGCTTGTTGATTCGATAACTTTGCGCAGTTGTAGATTCTCATTCCCTGATAAAAATAGTAACATCATATTTACATTGGCTGCACCGCGGAACACCTTCTGTAGCTAGGTCTGTATATAAACTAGCCCCTCCCATGCAACCATTCCAATCGAAGTAATAAGTTATATAATTAAAGTTTACATATATTAAACTTACTATTAGAAGTACGATTAGATTTAGATTTATATCAAAACGCGTAATTAGCTATTTTAATTCATCAATATATAACAATGGGCGTAATCGGTTAAATACGCAGACCTCGTTATAAGCATCTATCGAGTAGGCGCCAAATATAAACATTACGTCATTGTTTGGTCTATTTATAGCTCTCGCCCTGGATCTCCCACCGCGCATGCCCGCAACCAATCTCCTTACAAAAAACAACAATTTTATCAATTCTAAATTTAGATTCTTTAAAACGTCTCCTATTGGCTACACCTTCGTAACGACGTTTCTTATTGGCGTGTTTGATTATAATGTTATTACGCCAGAATCTTGTAGTTCTCCATTGGCGTCGTTTCCTTTGGTTTGTGTTTGTGGATCGGAAGCATTTGGTGCAAAAAAATCCGATGACCTTTTTTTATTTTTTATTTCTTTTTATTATTCTAATTTTTTCGTTTATTTTTATTAATTTTTTTGCAGTAAATTGAATGGACGCGAAGTTGTAATAACGTTGAGCGTTAGACCGCACGCAGCTGATTAGGATCCGTATAGTGGTGCTGCATAAAATGCGGCTCAATCGCGTGCGGTAATTAGAATTGGGCAGGGACGGGGGATTGGAGCGATTGGGGACTGAAATGGGGTCGAATTTTACGGTCGGGTTGTTATTTATGCGGGGTCGTCATTTTTGTACATAATTTTTGCTCCGCGCGATGTATTTTCTTTCGTTTTTTTATTTTTATGTTCTATTTTTGTTGCATCGAGTCGGTACATGAATTAAATGATTGTTATAATATTTAATTAATTGTTGATCGCGGATTAATTGCGTTTGTATAAATTGTTTGCAATTTCAGTGATATTTTTTGAAATTAATCCCTATTCAGGACTCGTACAATTATTTTAATCTTAATTTAACTGATAATTGAATCGTATTCCGAGTCGAAATGGGAGCATTCCTGGACAAGCCTAAGACGGACAAACACAACGAGAGTGGGGCGGGGAATGGGTTAAGATACGGGTTAAGTAGCATGCAAGGGTGGAGGGTCGAGATGGAGGATGCGCACTGCGCGACGATAGGACTCCCTGGACTGACTGACTGGAGCTTTTTTGCAATATTGTAAGCATGCCTTTGTAGACTCGGATATACTGATGATGCATTTGTGTCCGTGACATCGTCCCTCGACGGTTAAACAGACGTTAAGCTTGATTGATTTGATTTGTGAATGGTCTCGTGCAATGTATCGTTATGCATTACTATAATAATGCACAGTTAATGCAAATTACTAAGTTTTACTGCAGTAATTTTGGATATGAAATTAATGAATATACGCAGAAATCTTTTGTACTAGGAATTAGCATTTTAATATATTGTAAAGTGCGGCATATCAAAACTTTGTTGCAGTCTTTAGTAAAGCACTTAAATTTGAAGATAATACAGATATTACATTGAAATAAAAAGATATTTATCTAATAGGTAAACTAACACTGTAAGTTTTTTATTCATTATTATGAACACTAAAACAGATTCCATTGATATTAGTACAATTTCTTTTCTAGAAATTTTTATTTTTTTAATATTTATAACTATCAACTAAATTCTTACATTTCTTTTTCCTATTTTAATCCGCTTCCAGTGACGGTCACGCCGGTGCCAAAGTGTCCGCATACTGCGCCGAGGAACTTCTCTCCAGCATCGTCGGCAATGAAGATTTCACCGGCGGTGGCGGCGGCACCGAGACTCCCACCACTGAACGCGTTTCAACCGGTATCAAAACCGGCTTCCTTCGTCTTGATAAAACCATCCGAGACCTTCCTGAGACCATCTCGGGTGAGGACAAAAGCGGCTCGACAGCCGTCTGCGCTCTAGTGTCCCCCACGCGACTCTTTTTTGCCAACTGCGGTGACTCCCGCGCCGTGTTATCGCGAGGCGGTAGAGCTGTGTTCGGCACATACGACCACAAGCCGGTTAACCCCACGGAAAAGGAGAGGATACAGAACGCGGGGGGCAGTGTTATGATCCAGAGGGTAAACGGCTCGTTGGCGGTGTCGCGCGCTTTGGGTGACTTCGAGTATAAGAACGTCGCAGGGAGGGGGCCATGCGAGCAGTTGGTCAGTCCTGAGCCAGAGGTGACCGTGCAGGAGAGGAACGAGGAGGATGAGTTTGTGGCGCTGGCGTGTGACGGGGTGTGGGATGTGATGACGAATGAAGAGTTGTGCGACTTTGTGAGGGATAGGATGACACTGACGGACGATCTCAAAGAGATTTGTAATCAAGTCATCGATACTTGTCTTAATAAGGTCTGTTTTAATGAGGTCTGTTTTGATAAGGTCTGTTTAGAAAAGATCTCTCTTGATTTAGGTTTATTTTAATAAGATCGGTTATGCAGTGGTTGATCAAAATGACCTTTACAAAATGGCTCCGATTGTTATTTCTTAGGGTTATGATTTTAGTTAAGATACGGGTTAGGGTTAGGATTGGAGTTAGGGATAGTGCTATGGTTAAGTTTAAGTTTGATTAAAGTTAGGGTTGTTAATTGAATTTACGGAGTCATTTTGTCAGGGGTTAATGTATTTTGATACCCTGTGTGCATTATAATGGCGAATAAAATATGATACATATTTTATTCGCCTTTCAAACTTATGGTTGTCAAAACTTATTGTTGCGTTTTCAGACTTATATAGAGATGTCGTTTTTCTTCCACAGGGTAGTCGCGATAACATGAGTATCGTACTGGTAGCGCTGAGTGGCGCGCCCAAGGTGTCGGCAGATGCGAGGCTAAGAGAGGCCGAGCTTGATAAAGTCCTTGAGAAGAAAGTCAACGGTAGGCGTGGTGGTTGAACGTTTTTTGTGACCATAAGTTTGATTAAAATTACTATGCATTGTTTTGAAATTTTACTCTAATCTGCTAGCAGCAAAAAACCTATGATTTATGATGTGATTTGTAATATGATTTGTAGTGTGATTTGTAATATGATTTGCAATAATATTTGTAATGTGATTTGTAATGTGATTTGTAATGTGGTTTGTAATGTAATTTATAATATATTTTGTAATATCATTTGTAATGTGATTTTTAATCTGTCTTGTAATCTCACTTGTAATCTGACTTGTAATATGATTGTAATGTTGTTTACGATGCAGCTATAATCAAATCGAATCCTTCAGAGACAGTCGTGTTGCAGTATGTAATGCATCTATTGGCCATAGAAGATATAGAAGGACTGCCGCCTGGGGGCGGTATACATGCTAAGTAAGAAAAACTCATGAGTTTTTATACGGCTTGATATTTCTTTAATTGTATTTAGTTGATTGTTCTTTTTTAAGATTTCATTTAAGATTTCACTTAAATGTTCTTCATTTAAGATTGTCTAAAGTTTTATTTAAGATTTTCCTTAAGATTGTCCTTTAAGGTTTTCCTGTAAGATTTTCCTTAAGACTGTCATTGAAGATGGACTTTTCATTTAAGATTCTGTATGAATGATAGCTACTGGTTTAGATTTTCTGATTGTTTTAAAAGAAATGACATAAACATCAGTTATAGAAGCCTTCACAAAAACATGGACATTGTAAAACTGTATCACAGAGTCGCTCTATTTTTCTTTATCTTTCGTAGATTAAAATTTCAATCCTTTGCATTTATTTATATTTATTTTCATTTATTACGTTACGTTTTATTTCGTGTTTTTTCTCAGACGGGCAACAATTGAGGAGATTCTCAGTAGGAATTCTACTTCCTGTTCGTCCAATTCAACTCCCGCCTCCGACAATGTAGATCGGGTATTTTATGTATATTTTTATTCTTATTTCTTAGTTATTTATTTTATTTATTATTTATTTTTTATTAGTGTGGAACGATTTATAAGACTTTAATATTTGGAACTGAAAGGAAAAGAATATTATTTACTGACTCAGTTTGTTTCTTTGTAAAGCATGTTGTTACTGTGTTGGTTTTGTTTCTTATTATACAGAAACCAAGTGATGAGTGAGCACTTCACTTTGACATTCTCACGCATCATTTAGTTTTTGCATGAGCAGTTTAAACGTTTTATGAATTTGCCTATCTGAGCTGATGTGACATTTGCACTAACATTATCGAAAAGTATATCTCTCTTGCTCAGTAGTTTTTAAACCTAATTGAAATCTTTGTTGAAATGAATTTCATAAAATAAATACTTGATTTTGCAATGCTACTGCTCGATTTATTGACTACATTTAGGGTTAAGTTTAGAGTTTTTTCCTTTGTAGAAATGACAAGACCTCATTAGTCATGATTTATATTTGTAACTAAAACATGGTCAGTGATTTTACTTTTATTTTATTTTATTACGTAATTGAATTTTTTTTTATATTCAGAGATTATTGATCATAGTCTACGTACGCTATTGATATTTATAAAAATATATGCGCTGAGTTATAGCATATACGTAGCAATAGCAATGTGTCAATTCTTATTTAAACTCTAGCGATCCTTTTATTAAATGTTAATTTTAAACTTAAGTATTTTTATTGAGGCTCTTGCCTTCAAGTCCCGAGTGATTTACAATTCTTGCTTCACCCTTTAACAACCTCTCTAATTTGACAGATAAATCTTCTACATCAATGACTGCTTCTATCTACACATGAAGCTGAATTTAAAGTAAATTAAAATAAAATAAATTTAATTATATTTTATGTAATTAGAGGAAAATGTTTATCTTTTTATAGAATATTTACAATTTGCTGGCAATGATGAACTCTCTCTCTCTCTCTGTCTGTCGCGTTATATTACCCTGTGACTATTCTTTCAATGACGCGCTATTCAGTGTCGTTATCATTATCGACATGCAAAACTGTCATTCAGTTATCACGCTCTTACTTCCGTATTGGTTACAAACGCTTTGTCAATTAAAGCTTCGAAAACATTTAAGTTTTATTTTCTGTTTAATTTGTATGATTCAAATACGTCTGTAAGTGCAGCACTTGAAGAAAATGATGCTAATACATATATTGCAATTGTCCGAATTTGAAAATTTCGAAGATTTTGAAGATTAGATTTATTTGATTTTAAAAGTTTTTACCAGTTATATCAAACTGACATGTGGAAATGATAATGAATTATAAGGAAGTAAAACAATGGTATTTTATAGTTGTGTTATGGGAAAGTGAACTGTTGTGGAGGTCTAATTTCTGTATTGTACATTACAGAAATGACATCAATGTACATTTGGGATACTTTATACAGTTATGATTGACTTTTATTATTCATGACCATTTGCTGGAATGAGAAGCTTTCTCTGTAGTTGGTTGTAGCCTTTGGAAATAGTAATTTAATAAACCAAAATTTATTGTACGAAATTTATGAATATTTTACAGTGGAATTTTTTTCATCAATTTAATTCTATATTTGGTGTTATTTGTTTAATAATATAGTGATGGTGTCAATTTTAAGCTAAAAATGAAAAATTTCTTTGATAAATTCAACCATCAACAGACTTTTAGTGATTTTAATTAGTTTTTTAATAATTTACATTTAACTTTTCACGTTGAAGAAAATCATATTAATTTGCTGATTTATAATTAATATTTTTGACTACCATATTATATTATACATTATAATTATTACTTAAATATATAATTTTCTTTAAGATGGTTTTTATAATCAGATTCCGCTGAGTCATCATAACTTTCTTAGTCAAGTGTTGCATTGTCTAAAGCCGAGCAAATCTATTTAATAAACCTAGCATAGTTTTCTTTGAAGCTTCTTTCTTTTAATTTTAGCATCTTTCTCTCAGTTTTAATGTTCAAATGAATATTATTCTTATCCAAAATTATTAAAACAATTAAAGATGTCTAAGATCGGGCTAAATTTATGAAACGTCTTTTGCTTGAAAGCAGTTTAACCGTCAAAATGTTGCTAGTTTCCGCAATAAAATTGTGGAAATTGATATTAATGCGCATCAGTGGCTAAGCTTATAGGCCAGCATTAGCGATACTGTACTTTTTTGCTGTTCATTTTTTGCTGAATTTCGTTCACTGTATAAATTGCTTAATGTGTTTAAAATTTAAAATATGCTAATGTAAATTAGCATATTGCTGCGTATACACGCAATACGCTAATTTGTAGAATTGCTTGTGCGATTTACTCTCTGATTTGACTACGCTAGCGCGAGAAAATCTAAATGATTTTGTTTTAATATTTGCGTTATTTTAATGTACAGTTTTGATACGTAGTCTGCCTCACTGTTGACCACTGTTTTCTAAAAGCGTCTAGAGAGAGTGTCATTTATTTCAAGCCCCGTTCCTTTAGGTCTGTATTTGTTTCGTTTTAGGTGGAGCTTGCTAAAAGTGATACCTCTCTACAACTGCTTGTGTTTTTCTGTTACTTTTTTTCTTTTAAATACTAAAGAACTTAATATATAAACGCATTACTAAATTAAAATTATGAGAAAACGTACAATTTTTCAAGTTAGTTTTGTTAAAAAATCTGGTGGCATAAACTGTGATTGCTCTTTCATATAATATATCTGATCAGAAAAGTCAAAATATAAAGTGAAGTATTAACTTCACTTTATATTTTGCCAATTTAAATATAAAAATAATACGGGTATTAGAAATATAATACCCGTATGAACAGTTCACCTGGTGTTGGCTTAATTTTCTGTTCTAAATCATTTTTCTGTTGTAAAGTTTTAATTGGTTTAGTTTTATATGTTGAGGTGGGTTTGATTTATATGTGGGGGGGTTTGATTTTTATGTGGGGGAGCGCGTTTGATTGTTAGATTTGAGGGGCATTATTGCGCGATACAGATCAGCAGCAGTATATCGTTTTTGGTCGCACTCTGAAATTATGCTGATAAATTATTATAACTTTAATAAATTAATGTTCTTGTTTACTTTCAGCTTAGGATCGCTTTATATTCTGTAATTTGATGATCATATATATGGTACTCTGATAAATCGACCCTGAATAAATTAACGTGACAAATCAGTCCCATCAATTCATTTAGTAATCGTAATAATCGTAACTCTAAACTTAACTCAAAATCTAATCTACTTACTGATCCCTTACTTCAATACCAATTCTAAATCTAACACCAACTGTACTCCAAAGTATTAACAATAAGAAATAAGTTTGGTTGATTTATCAGGGTTGATTTTCCATGTCACAAATATATATATATATATATTTCTTTAATATATCTATCAAATCAGCATACTACTGAGATTATGTATTCAGCGATAGACGCAATCATATTTCGTTGCAATGAACGAAAATGACTTTTTATAAAACTGGTATTACATAAAATTCAGGTTTAATTCTTTACACGTCATATATTACATATATTAACTTCTAAACGTTTGAAATGAGCCGTGTTTAACGTAACTTCTGTGAGAGAACATGTGTATTAATGTAAGCAATATTAGAATATCATTTAATTCTTTTGTGAAGTCTTATGTTAATGTATTAAAATCAGATTTAAATTTAATCTGTACAAATTGTAAAATTCATTTATTTAATTACATAAAGTTTGTCACTTGTTTCATTTTGAGTTTAGAGTAATATGAAAAAGGTTACCACTTTATCGATTGAAATTAAAATAAGAAAAGAAATCATTAAATTTATGCAGTTTATGTTGCAACCAAGTGACTAAAGTGTTTAAGCGCATCTGGATTTCTTTTAGTTCTTATATTTATAAATGTCATTCTATCAAAATATATCTATTCTACCCATCTCTAACCTTAATCTTAACCCTTAACTATTCCCTAATAAATGGAAAGATATGAAAAATGATAATTCTTAATTCTTGATAAATTAATGAACTCTCATCATAGTACTAATAAAGCTCATTTTTTATATTTCCCATTTTAGAAGGATTGAGAAATTCGATACTAAGTACTTCAAATTTGAGTATTAAATAAAGTACTGAAATTTAAGTATAATTAAGTATTCTTCAAGTACTGAAAGCTTATTCATTGCTAATTGATTTGAGCTTGGCAAGTAGTTTTTCAATATTACTCGAATTTGATTTTCTGACATTATTCAGTTGTATTCAAGAAACAGTTTTGTATCATCGTTTAAGTTTAAACTCGTTTAAACAAACGCGTTTGTTTATCGATTGAAGTAGATTCTGTTTTGCAAATTAGTTTCATTATTATCTGATAATGATGATGAATAATCTAGTTGTGATGTAAATATATTTGGAGTTTTTAAATATTTTATATAAATTTTAACAAATATTTATATATAGGATTGTACACGTTAAATATTAATTGATAGTACTTTACTAAAATATTAAAACTTTACTATTTGAATCAAAAATAACAGTTTTCAAACATTGCAATTTATTACAATATACGCAAATTCTGTAAATCTCAAAATTTCTTACGAATGGAGAATAAAATGTCTTCATTTTCAATAATAAAT
Organism: Oconnorella tubifera; assembly: GCA_034700105.1. Classification (NCBI taxonomy): domain Eukaryota; kingdom Metazoa; phylum Annelida; class Clitellata; order Enchytraeida; family Enchytraeidae; genus Oconnorella; species Oconnorella tubifera. The sequence continues at coordinate 11,278 of JAQIXG010004702.1, forward strand.
AATAACCGTTCAATTTTTACGAAGAAAAATTATTAATGCGCTGCATTAAATGTCAAATATAGGCGATATAATAATATATAAATATATTAAAATAGTACATTGATTGATCTATGCATGCACACTTCACACTATGTCGCTAAATTATACTTTTCTGTTGATATAAACGACTCACTGAGCAGATTGTAAACAGTTTATTTAATTAAATAATGCAATAAAGGCCAAATATGACCGAACAAAATAACCACCAGTTCTAACATTGACTTAAATATAAATAGAATTTATTCAACAGTACGTATAAGATTAATAAGCGTAAAGTATTTTTAGATTGTGTTTTTTGGAATGACTGGAAGATGTGTTGAAGCTGGCTAACATCTTCAACACATCTTATAGTCATTCCAAAAAACACAATCTAAAAATACTTTACTACACAAATCTATTCTACAGAAATCTAGAAATAGTTTGCGCATAATCTAACCATGACAAATGCCATTTCCATTCGTTAACTTCCCCCCACCAGCCTTTTTCAACATCTCGATGACTTTTATCGAGTCGTTCTCTATCGCTTCATCCATGGCGGTCCTGCCGTTGAAGTCTACAATGTTTATATCAACACCAAGGTCAAGCAAGAACTGCACTTTGTCCTCAAGGTCATTACTTACGGCAACGTGTAGCGGTGTGCGGTTGTCGTAGTTGAGTATGTTGAAGTCGGCTCCGGCAAGCTGCCAGGCCATCAAGGCGTTGATGTCATCGTACACCACGGAACTGTAACAAGAAGAAATATCGTCTTATACCACAGAACTTCGACAAGAACAATTATCATCTTATACCAAAGAACTGATACCATAAACAAATTAGTATCATTTTCTTAAAATCTCCAATATATGAACGTATGTTTTAAAATGCTAAACTGCACAGGTCAATTATAAAAATACAGGCACAACTTGTACAGTGTACAGTTGTAATATACAACAAAAAATGACTGTATCAATAATCTCTAATCAGATAGTTGAGCTTGTCTATAAGATCTAACTAGATACTTACAGTACTTCAGGAGATATACTTACTTCAGGTTCTCCATAATATCTAATGATATACTTACTTCAGCATATCCATAATATCTAATGATATACTTCAGCTTATCCATAATATCTAATGATATACTTACTTCAGCTTATCCATAATATCTAATGATATACTTACTTCA
>JAQIXG010004703.1:0-12480 GCA_034700105.1 Oconnorella tubifera
CACTTTGCCCCCCCCCCCCCCCCCCGGAAAAAGGTAAGCCATTAAAATGACGTTAATTCCTGTTAATAGGTTGTCTGATCTGTTTTTATATCAATCGATTGAAAAACCGATTCACTCATATATTTCTCCATACTTTTTACTTTTCTTGTTTACTCAATCGTATTGTATACTTATTGCATTATTATCATCGTACTGGATACAATATCTACAATATCTACATCTTATCTATAACAATTTTACACTATTTCTCAGTTGACACGAACCACTGCAACCCTAACCCTTGCCAAAACAACGGCATCTGCGTCAGTCTCTATCACAACTTTCAATGCTATTGCACGAATCAATTCAGCGGTGTAAAATGCGAGAATCCTCTTTATGTCTGCCCATCTCCTACATGCAATAAATGTCCACACGTTCGATGCAATTCAGCCACCAAATATTGTGTATGCGAGACGGGATATCAAGATTTGCAAAGTAACTGCGATCATGTGTTGGACTACTCTAGTAAGATTTTATTCGTATTTTACTTGTATTTATTAGTATTAACAACAGGAAATCGCATGCATTTCAATTTTGAAACGACGCATCTTATTTTTTATTTAGGGTATATTTTATGGTCTATCTTAAACGGAACTTTTTACTACTTTAGAAGACATAGTTTTGATTTAAAATGCATCTTTTATAATCTACTTTAAGATGTTTGCATTGCTTTTATTTCTGTTTATAATGGCACTTTTTACATGCTGTTTTAAACGATATATTATATACACTGTATGTTATTTAGAAATACATATTTTATATATTATTTAGATATATTTTATATTATTTATTTTCTATATTTTAGAAGGCATATGTCCTCCGTTTTGGAGTTATTCCAACGGTAACTGTTACTTTGCGTCTAAAGTCCAAATGTCTCAGTACGAAGCTCAAGGAGCATGTCAAGAAATGAACTCAAACTTAGTCAGCATCCACAGCAGCTACGAACTGGATTTTGTTTCAAATATAAGGTTTCATCGATTATAGAATTATAATAAAACAAATCTCTACTAATAATATATCATTAAAACCATTAAAAATCGAAGTAATTTTATTATTATATTGTTCGTTGATAGTCACATCGATATAGTTATTATCGATGTGAATTATAATCACCCAGGTCAATGAAAATAAGTTCATTTACATCAACAATAACAACAATAAATGAAATAAATTTCCTGTGTTTTTTAAAGCATTAACTTAGATGGCAACGACTACTGGATTGGTTTAATGAAAGTCAACTCTGGTGATACTACAACAGCGGCTCAAACTTATTGGATTGATCAAACTGCAGTTCAATCAGTTTTAACTTGGAGTCCTGGTGATCCAAACGAAAATACTCAATGTATCAGACTGACATGGGCTAAGAATATATGCGATGCGGCCTGTTCTGACAATTATGCTTTCATCTGCGAAATGCCTGCAAGTTAGTATCAGATGTATATATATATAAACAATAATAGTATATCTTGTGTTTTTTGTACTGTAATTAGTGCGAAATAAAGCTTCTTATGTATCAACTTGTATTTCTTTCTTTAGTTATTATCCCAAAAAATTATTTCCCTGAGTAAATTTATTTACTTATAAGAACCTGTTCTTTATAACAATATTTTCCGAATTAATTTCATTACGAAAATGATTAAAGTCATTATAAATGACTCTATTTAACGAATACTTTAGTTTTGAAATGTCACGCTGTAATTTCTCAGATTTTAGCCCTGATTCAAACACAATAAGTGGATCACTGGGTTGCTTCTCTGAATACGATTTATGGTGGAGAACCATGTCTTCACAGCCACAACTGACGCGAGCAATGTGCATGACAGTATGCATGTCAGGGGTCAGTAACTAATATCTATATCTTATAGCTTAGATAGGCTATATATAAGAATATATTAATAATTTAATATGAATCAATTCAGTGCAAAATAATTGCAAGAATCCTCTCCATGTTTGTCCACAATTTCATCAACTAAAAAAGTTTCAGAAACTGGAATCATAACAGGTTTAAATCCATCACAACCTTTTTAATGTATTTCTAATGTATTGAGGTTATAGAAACTTATTTTCTATACTTGACTTTTTTTGTCTGTCATATTAACGAACTAACATTATAATGTTATTATTATCACAATTGTTGTTGTAATATTATTATAACAATAATATTATTGAAATAATATTACCTACCGTTTGTAGAATTATCAGTACGCCGGTTTGGCTAAGTCATCGTGCCTCTGTTCGAATGCTTTTAACGTGACAGGGACGTCAACACCTACTTCGTGTACAGATCAGTGCACGGGTGAGCCTGGAGTCGACTGCGGCTGCTACGATAGCGCGTATTCGACGCCGGAGCAGTGTGTTACCGTTATACGTAATCCTCTAAGTACGCAGTAGTATTTGCATTTTTTATTTTCACTTTTTATAGCCTAGTTTAGGTGAATTTAATTTAATTTTATCAATTTCCTACTTTAGGAAAATTATTATTTTCACTTTTATAGCCTAGTTTGGGTATAGTTTGTAGCGTGTTTAGATATATTTTCTACGGTCTACTCAGTGGAATTTTCTGGCATGTTTAGATATAATTTGTTTAGATTTAAATTGGGAAATCTTGTCAAGTATTTCGTATATACAATGAAGTGTGTTTAGTTTCATTTTGGTTTTATTTACATCTGCAGTTTATTTAGGTACCTTACTTCACATAAGCTGTATAAATAACAGATTTTTTAAACATAATTTCATGCATATTAGTGCATAAATCGATTTTATTTTGTAGTTTATTTACTGGTATTTTGTTAGTTGAATAAAACTAAACTTTGAAAAAACTCGGAATAAAGTTATTAGCAACTTTCCAGCTGTAGAAGTGAAGAAAAACATATGTGAAGGAAAAAATTAAAACATTCTTATATAGGCCTACATTCAAACAAACCGTTAAAACGATGCAAACTATTGATATTGGCATTGGATAATTACATTTGTAACTATCCAATTATACTGTTATAAATACACATTTGGTATTATGTCTGTTTTGTGTGAACCTACAGTTGCACTGACCGACAGCCAGGATTGTTCACCAACTACAACTGTGCAACCGACAACAACAACACAAATATCAACAACCACTACCCATCTACCATCCACACAAACATCACAAATCACAACAACAATAATTCCATCCACAAGAACATCACAAGAAATAACCACTCCATCCACCCAACTTTCTACAATCTCTCATTCATCCACTTTTACAACTGAATCTATCACAAGTGCGCAGTCATCCATCACTGAATCTAGCTTATATTCATCACCTAAATCAATCGCAAGAAGTTCATTACCTTATCTTATCTATTCATCACCTGATTCAACGCAAGACACCACAAGCCCATCACCAAAAACTACACCACATTCTTATACATCCATTATTTCAAGCCAAGTTTCATCACCTAAAACCATCACAAGTTTAAATCCATCACAAGTATCATCCACCCTCTCATTATCAACTGACATAACCCAGGTATTAACTAGTACAAGTGAATTCATGATTGATTCAAGTAAGCCTGCATCCACTGATACAACTAAAGATATATCTAGCGTACAATCGACTCAAATATTGCAAACAAGAGAAATCAAATCAGAAACTACTTTAGAAACATCTAGATTAACAGTTGAACCGGAAGTACTTAGTATTAGTCAAACATTGATTTTATCAGGTAATTATTAATCTTTATGTTTATTTAAAAAATTATCAAGTTATTTAATATTAAAACTGATTTATAATCTTCTCCGAAGCTAATAAATTGTACATACTGATTGCATATATTAAAATGTTGTACATTTTTCAGTGTTGAAAGTTATCTTAACTAATCTTGTATATTTTCTAAACTGTCCTTAAGCGCTGATTACCCAAATAGGCCTATTACACTTAATCGAAATTATAAGTTTCTCAAACTTTTACCAGATCAAAACAAGCTAAAATAGCAAAAAGCTGAAACTTTAATTTTCTATAAAAAGCGTCTTCGTTTTAAATCTACCCTTTTCACGCAGCATTTCTTATTACATTTCACTTTTAGGCGCAACGGACAAAACGCCGCAAGAATTAACGCAAGCGCACGCAACAACGACCTACTCAACTCTCATAACATCATTTGATCCTAATCTGCTGACAATTCCTACATTGTATAATCTGTTAGATCATCTGCTTGATTTTGATCCCAATAAGATAACTACTGGTAGTACGACAATATCTTCAAATATAAAAATACAAAACTTACTGCTATAATTGATGCGACGAGAATTGCGTTAGATGGTCATACATCAACTGATGTTGATGGTGAATTTTGCCGATTTTTAAGCATAAAATTGGTCAAAAATGAGGCAGAGATTTCTGCTATAGCTTTTTCATGTATTAGCACGCAGAAATATTATTTCCTTACTATATCAAATATTTTTAATAAGTAGTAAAAATACTACTATGTATTAATATTCATTTGATAGATCGAGCTTATCGTGTCTCTCCGATTACGAACAAACTAAAAAAACTGTTCAATTATACTCACACAACTTAAATAAACTCATTTATTTTGCTTTTAAATAACTGAAATTATATCCAAACTTTCAAAAAACATTACGTTACTATCAACTATAAAAAATTAATAAATTTACTAAATTTTAAAATGTAATAGTAATGTTAAATTTTTGAACTATTAATATTAAAAAATATAACGTTACTATTAAATGTAATGTTCAACATTTGTTTTTCAATTAACTTACTCATTTATACTCTGTTACTTTTAGAAACTACTGCCATTTCAACGCAGAGTTCAATTCAATCACAATCACCAACAAGCTTACACAATAATTTAAAAGTTTCAAGTTTCTCAAGCACCACTCAACAAATTTCCAACCAACTCAGTCAAGGAACATCAGTATCTGTTTCATCCTCTTTTAAAACGACTGAAACTAATGCTAATTTTGCTGTAAAGACTAGTAGTAAGCTTAGTTCTGATACGAGTGGAACTGTAATGGAGCAAAGCGCTTCTAGTGTAACGTCAACAGACGAAGAAACAACAGAAGTAGATTCAACGATAGCAGCAACAACAGTAGCGGAGGGTGATTTTTTTACTTTTTTCAGTCAAATTTTTTCGCTTAATGCATTGAATAAAATCCATTGAGGCTGATGAATATATTATACTCAAATCATTTTAGCGTATTTTCTATTTTGCTTGTCATATACATAATGGAGTATTCAACAAATCGAAAAATTTCACTTCTTATTATTATTATATTAATATTATTAGATTTTAATGTATTAATATCTGTTTGTTCGAAAGACTTTTATATTTGGTTTTAAAAAATTTCATTTGCACTTTAATATTTTGCTGTTCAAAAACACTTTTATTTCTACACTTTGTGTGAATATTTTTTATATTTCACAGTAAATTGTCCAGTAATTCCCTGTCCTCATTACATGAAATGTCTACTCAACCAAACATCAAATGACAGCATATCCTACTCTTGCAACTGTCCCGTTGGCTACACGGGGTCAATTTGTGAAGTCAATATCAATGAATGCGACGGGAGGCCTTGTAGCAACAATTCTCAATGTTACGATTTAGTTGGACAGTTTCAATGCGCGTGCCCCAGTAACTATGAAGGAGACCAATGCGATATACACGTACCTCCTGGTATGAGCCAAATTGTAGTATTTTTACTGTAATCCTAAAATTAGTAATATAAAATTAGTATTTTTTGAAATATTTATTTCAACTCTAAAGCAGTTCAACGCGCATATAAATAATAACATGGAAATAGGTTCAAATAACTGAAGTCAAATACAGTACAAAATGTCATCCAGAGTGTAAAATGTAGCAGTGTATATCATTTCACTATAGGTTCTCGTTTATGCAATTTATGCAGATTGGTGCATTAAAAAACGATCTGTTTTGTTAAATATAAACATACATAGAGAACTATCCATTATTTCAAATTGATAAAATACTGTACAATCAATTATTGCAGCACATTTTCTACAGTAGTATTAAGCCTGTGCATATTTCAATGTATGCCTAAACTCATTTTATTTTTAAAACCTATTTAAATAGCGATTAAAGCTTTACATTAATTTTTATATATCATTAAATTAGAATTTTGCATTGATAATTTTACAATGTATTAGTTTGTAATTTATATTTTAATTCACATTGTTTTAGATAGCATACAATTACTTACTTGTCGCGATTTACCGAGTGTAGAAAACACTGATATGTCAGTGTATACTGACAGTATGGGAACAGCAGCTATTTTTACTTGTTACACTGGACTAAAATTTCCAGACGGCACCAGGATTCGAACCGCCGTCTGTATAGGTGGAGTCTGGCAAAATAATGTTTCCGCTTGTATAGGTAGATAAGCTTATTATTGTTTGTTATTTTGTGTAGACTTAATTATAACTAAACTATAACTTAATTATAAGTTTTTAACGGTAAATTTTGAATGTTTTAGCGTTTTTCACTCGAATGTTTTTCTTAATTTGCTCAAATATTAATTCACTGTAATGTTATTATAATTGTAGACTAAATTATGAATAAAGTTTATTATTGGTTGCTCTTTTTTATGTTATTTTGCTTTTATCCTGTTTTTAAATGTTATCTTTGATTATTTTATAATTAAAGTAGGCCCTAAAGTAGTATACTCTGTGGTTTAAAAACGATTTTATTATGTAATGATTATTATTACTGCTGTTCAAAGTATAAATCAACTAATTATAATCCTTGCTTTGTTTAATAAATATGTTCATTATTTGGTATGTAAATATTTAAATTGATTATAGTAACATTAAATTGTACATTTTTGGTTTTTTTATAGAAATTCCCTGCGTATTCAATACTAGATTACCCAAACTAACGGACCAATCACAGCTCGATTCTTTCACAGACTCCGCCCATGTCATTAGCTACTGTCCAATAGGAGAACGATTTGACGACGGTCTGACTATAGAGGATCTAAAATGTGTAGCGATTCGTCAGCAAGGCTTCACTAGGATCAAAGAAATGTCATGCGCAGGTTTAGATAGTTGGAAACATTTTGCTATTTTCAAATTTTGTGTTTTTCTGGCGATTTTTGTATAAATAACCACAAAGATTGAAAATTTAGATTTTACAGGTTGCCTCAATACTAGCATGTTCGATCTAGACAACATTATCCTACATTTTAGCTTTTTTTACTTAAGTTAACACTTTTTCAATACTAAAACGTACATATATTTGTAGATTAATGTCTGCAAATGTGCGCTTCATGATCAGAATTCTTTAGTTTTTACAATATATTTTATTTCCCCAGTGCAAATGGTTTTATTGAAACTCAACTTATTATTTGACATTATTTGATTTTTATATTTTATTTTTTATTCTTTTATTAAATCTTGGCTGTCGTGCTGAAACTCTTTGTCCATATTTAATCAAAAAAATGCAAATTTTGACAGGAACCTTAACATAAGTTGATTCTTATCGAATAATAAGATATTTTATTAGGCGTATTACTGAATATTTTAATGGTATAATTCAAAACTGGATTAACTGCGATTTTGTTTTAAACTAATTTCAGTTAATCGCTGCCTTCCCCCGCTGATTATAACAAATACGACGGTTAACTATCGAGTCGCTAATAAACAAGTAACTCTAACTTGCCTGCCTGGTCATCGCTTTCCTAACGGAGCCTCGGTGAATGTTTTAAAGTGTGACGGGGACGGGGTATGGCCCGTGGTGCCCCCTTGTGGAGGTAAAAAAATACAATATTTTGATAAATTAAAAAAAAATTTAATGTCGCGATATTGTGCTTTTAAGATGATATGTTAAATTAAATTTAAGAAAAATAAATTTAAACTATCTGATTGAATTACTTTTTTCTGCAGTACAATTTTGCACGAGAATTAAAGCAGATAATGCAACACTCAGCAGCGACTCGGTAACTTTTGACAGCGAAGTAACAGTCACTTGTTTTGAAGGTTTAGCCTTCAGTGACAATGGAGCACTGAGCAAAACTATTAGCTGTTTAGATGGGGCACAGTGGAGCGATATGCTTTTAACTTGCATTCGTAAGAAATTTATCTTATTCTTATTCTTTAATAAAGTACATGAATTGCCTTAAAGTACATTCATTTCTTTTTGTTGGCTTTTCTAGTAGATTCTCAAACCATTGATTCATATTTTGTTTGCTTTCGAAATAAATAAACTAACCGAACTAATTACCTCAATTTTTAACAATTCGTTTAATTTAATTTCTTGTATAAGTAAATTCAACGACTAAAATACAGTAGAAAGTTTCTTAAATGGCTTTCAAGTTTGACGAACTTGGTAGATATTTATTTTTGAGTTATTAGAAGATAGTATTATATAGTATTATTTCAATTTTTTTGCAAAAAAATTGAAAATTTAAATAAAAGCTTTATATTGGTTAGATTCTGCTATTTGTTTATCTATTAGAAATACAATTATGGGACTCACTGGACTTTGTGTTTTAAGAGATTTTTTAAGTACGTTCTCCAATTTACTAATCAATAAGTTTAATTTTTATTTAAAAAATCAATTTATTTTTAAAAAAATCCATTTTATCTTTATTTTTAGCTGTATTTTGCTCCGAGCCTGCAGATGTGCAAGATGCAACAGTAGAAGGACTCGATGCTAAACAATCCAATGATTTATTTCCTTACGGAACCGTCCTATCCTATGCATGCTATAATAATCTTCGATTTGAGAATGGCCAATCAGCGAAGAGCATTAAATGTATTGGAAGCGGTAATTGGACAGAAAACTCTTTCACTTGTGGTGGTTAGTTTTATAATTTTGAACTCGTCATACAATTTTAAGTTTCAATGTATCGTTTTTGTGTTGTTTGTTAAGTTTTTTTTGTGATATAAATTTTGAATTTTTGTAGCTGCATGCTATTTTCTTATTTATTTATGCATTTTGTTGTTATGTCAAATTGTAATCATTTACATTTAGTATAATCTAATTCAACAGAAATAAAGTAAAAATGATATTATATAATTTATTTAATGATATACACATCATGTTTAGCCCTCTCGCTTGAAAATTATGTAAAGATTTAATTAATAAACTGTAATATTATTACTCTTCTTATATTGAACTACTAATTTAACAATAAGTTTAACAATTAAAATCATAACTTTAACTGTTGTTATATAGCTATTACGGTAGATAGATGTAAGTTTTTAATGCTTTTCTTTCGTTAGCAAATCGTTGCGATCCTGTTCCGCAGTTGGATAACGCGGACTCATCGAGTGATTTAGCATTAAAGGGTACAGTCATAAGTTACACGTGTGATACTGGCTATGCATTTCCTAACGGTTCAACTGCTCAAATAACATGCGATGGAATTAACTGGTCCACAAATACTTTAACTTGCACTGGTATAATATTTATCAATTAATTATAATTACTTATAACTGATCAAAAAACATTTTTCTAAAAAAATCTAGTCTAATTTACGTTTATACAAAGTAAATTAGACTAGAACAATACAACGTAATAAAAATGTAGTCATTTATAATTATACAAGCAGATACTGCTGTATAATAACAGTTTTGTATATGTTTCTTTCATTATAATGTGAATTGTTATTTGTTTTCGATATTAACTTGTTAAAATGTTGAATTTTTACTTCAATTTCTAGTGCAAATTTTAATGAAATTGTAAACTAATTTTATTCAGCGGTACATTGTCCTTCGCTCTCCATATCTAACGCTAAGTATAATGCTAAAGACACGCTCCACAACGTGAATGTCTCGGTTACTTGTCTGCCCGGATATCAACACGACGACAACGATACTGTCGTCGTGACTTGTTTGGACACTGGGCAATGGTTTCCCACTATCACTGCCTGTTCGCGTCAGTTCAGTTTAAATATCTCCTTTTTTATCTATATTTTGCATTTAAATACTTGAAATTACGTTTTATAGTTAAAATCTCTCATTGTTTACGTTATTTTTTTAATTAAAATGTTTGAAATACTTTTAATAGTCAATATATTTAATTGTTTACCTATTTTTTTATTGAAATGATTGAAATTACTTTTTTATAATTATTCTCTTATAGATAATTTCTTTACATTTTAGGATTAAAATAAAGTGTTGCGAGTAAAAATTCAGTTGACAGAATGTAAAAAGATTAAAAGTGTCGTGGGAAACTCTAATAATAAGTCCCAATAATTTTTAATAATAGAATTTTAATAATAGATAAATAATTGTAGAAATTATTAACATGTAGAAATTGTTGAAATTATTCACATTATAGTTAGAGAATAACTTTTCAAAAGTTCCCAGCACTCATTTCTCTAACAGATTTTTATTAAAATCCAGTTTGCTTATATAGCAATATTACACTGCAATAACAATTTTTTTTCATCATTATTATTTTTTATATAAAACATATTATTGCTCAGCCGTGGACTGCGGCCAGCCTCCTACGTTCGCTGGGGCCTATATGACGTCAGAAGACGATAAGACGACCTATCAGAGTTCAAAGATTTACCATTGCCCGGTTAATTATTGGTTTTCGCGCGACAGCCCGACCCATGAGATGATTTGTAGTCAGAACGCGCAATGGGAACCGGTCTTAATATCTGGCTGCGTTCGTAAGTGTAGGAAATATAAAATACTCAATTAAATTTTTTTTTAACAAAAATTTTACTAATTTATCAATAAATAAATCAATAAAAGTTTAACGTCTGTTTAACCGTCGATGTTGCAAAGAGATATAACTTAGTGCTTTTTTATTGATTGGTTTTTGCTTTTAAAATACAAGCTAAATATTATGCATATGCATAGACGAAGTATTATATGTAGGCTTGCTTTATTTTGATTAAATATGGAATAATTTTTTATTGCCTGCATATTTTGTAAACTAAATAATCACATAATTAACATAAAATTTATTAACATTATTTCCGCGTATGTTACATATCAGTTCGAACCTTTGTTTTAATTGCATTTTGTTGCGATTTTGTACATTGTATATATTTCTCTTCTGATTTAATTTGAATTCATTTTGCTGTATATATTATATGAAATTTCTTGCAGAATTCATTATTATAAAATTTTCATATCGCTCTCTATTTTTCAGTCGTTCAATGTCCCTCTCTCTTAACTCAGCAAATAAACTCAACGAGCGTTTCCTTATTGACTGTAGTGAACGCTACTTGTTCGTCAGACTCTAGGTTCGATTCCGACACCAAGTCGACTTACATCGTCTCAGTTTGCGATGCAACCGGACACTGGGTTCCTGATGTCCCAGATTGTATTAGTAAGTATTATGACTTATTTTGTGTACAATTTTTTTTTTTAAATCTAAAGCTAAAATGACAAAAAGTTGCTGTTCCAAACGCCTCCTTTGGACATTGAATCTAGAAAATCTGTATTATTTATTATTTATAATAATAAGGGTTATTTAACTGGTTATTTAAGTTATTTTTAAAATTATAAAATGATGTCTTATGATTTATTCGCTTTTGTATAATTGCTATCAGTATATTTTTGACTGTGTTTGAATATTTTATTTTTGTTATGTTTCTCAAATGTCTATATAACGGGACCTGAAAAAATGATGCAGTAGCATTTTAATTATTGCATTATCAATTAAAATATTTTTGGTTTGGTATTATTTTAAATATAATCAAGTTTGATTTGGATATAAAATCTGTTGAAATTGTTTTCATTTTGTGATATTACTTAACCCTAACTATTATATTATTATTATTATTATTACTTACATAGGTTAAAATGCTTAGTTTCAGAATGTTAGCAACTTTGAAATATATTTCAAAGTTGTTTACATTCCGAAACAAAGTTGTTTCAATTTTATAATGCGAACAACTTTGAAATTTTATGATACATTTTGAGAATTTAAATCATATTTTTAATTTCAGAGATCGGAATTGGTCCGATAGTACTTCCCGTTAAAGAAGCAAATAAAGCCGACATCATCGGTTTCGTTGCAGCCTCGCTGTGTGGCGCTGCGTTATTAGCCATACTGATTATTGACTTCAAATCGATCAGAAAATCACTAATAACTTTTAAAAATAATCTAAGTGAAATAATACACGATTTACTGGAGAAAAAGAATAAAACTAAGCCATGAATTTTTGCTGCATGCATTCTGTAGGTATCGAAAAGCTCCTTATTGTGTGCGAAATGTTTGGGATTGAAGCTTTTGCGTTTATTGTAAATACAAGTAATTGTAAATTGTTAAAGAAAAAAGAACTTGTAATAAATGTTTTAAATTTTAATTTATTCGAGTGTTAATTGACAACAACAATAACAATTATTAGATATATATCTTTATTTAAAGGGGGGCGATCGCCCCTCCCCCCCTACATAGTCTTATTATTTTTGTTTACGTATTAATTTAACGCTTGATGGAGCGATCGCCCCCC
>JAQIXG010004704.1:0-12479 GCA_034700105.1 Oconnorella tubifera
TCATTTAAGGCTTCATATACTGGCGGGGGGGGAATGTCCGGGGGGGGGAATGTCCGGGGGGGGGGGGAAATGTCAGGGGGGGGAATGTCCGTTCCCCGATTTTGACTGGTGACTCAGTTTTAAGGAAAGTAATCGTGTGATAACTATGATACATCTTATAGTACACAAAACGGGATGGATTGCGCAGTGTGCAGTGGGTTTAATGTATCTCAGATATTATTAACAAAGAGCTGAAAATATAAAGATAAACGAATCTAAAAAATTGTCATAGAAAATAATTCACTTTACATTGTATTGCTCTAATGATATAATTTTGACACAGTTAAATTATGATATATATAATTTTAAAAATATAATGATAATATAGTTTGTTACAGCTTCTATTTTGGACGATATAATCCTATTAAATGCGATCGAAAAGCTACAATGATTTTCATCTAAGACTAATTTCACGTCACCATATAAAGAGTCATTAACATCATCGTGATTTAGTGTAGTTCTTGTTAATATTTTTGTACTCGCACTTAAAGAATCAGTCTCTGTATAATGAATGTTTTTCCGTTACTGTCTCTTTCTGTAACAAACTTCAAACCACAATTGCTTTTGGTCTTTTTTACTACACGTCATTACTCTGAATCTGCCTCTCAATTACGAGTATTTGTCTCCTCTTATTCTCTTTTACAAGCTGGCATGCCGACCCTTAAAAAGCACCTGCAAATACTTGTGTCGACCTGCTGCGTACAAACTCTGTACAAACATTTATCTACTCTTTTGTCAATCTGTATAGACCAAAACGTCCGGAGACCGTTATTTGATTGGTGTAAAAATCGAGCTTGTACAAAACGTTAATAACATAATATCCATGATAATATTCTTTAGAAGAGACGGAATAGTTTGTCCACGGCTCTTGTTGCGCTTAAATTAATTCATTTTGAAGTTGTCGTTCTCTTAGCACGAGCATACTAATGCAATGCTATTTAAGGCAATGATTTTTATCTGTTGTTTTAGCAGGGCGTGTAATAATGCGTCAGAGTGACTTATTGCATAATTCACTCTGACGCGTGTTTGATTTTTTGAATTGATTAAATTTTTCAATCTGTGTACTTTTTGTAGAATTAATTGCTAGTTGATATTCTCTGATTATTTACATTTGACACTTTCCTTTATACGCGTCTCGGGGAGTGGTTTAGCTAGAATTTCACTAAGGGGAAGAGTTTTCCATTCACATATGTTCTAGCATTTTTTTAAGATACTGCAATTTTTTCACTAAATCTTCACAAGGTGGGTAGGAGGGGGGCGCTTAATAAAAAAAACTAAAACATTTAATACTACAAAAATTACATTATCTATAACGAGGGGAAGGGGGGTTGCAACTCCCACCCCCTCCCTCGGCTATACCACTGCTTTTTGGACAACAAAGATAAACTGGTTAAAAATGAGCGATAATATTATTTTTTTGCAAATATAACCAGAGTGATTAATTAGCAACTCTGTTCGTTTGTATTTGTCTAGCATAATAAACAAACGCCTTGTAAAACACGTTCTGTCGAATTATTTACTGTAAAATAAAGTAAATCGTCAGGGAAAGCGCTCATATCTAGTATTACGAATTAGAATTTTTAAATCTTACAGATTATATCAGATTGTAGTTTTCATGAGAAAATTAAGTTATTTTTAGATATAAATAAATAGAAATAATATAAATACATCGAGTTTATGAAAAGTTGATTGTTGGCCTATTAAGCTATTAGTTGGCCTCACGGGCCCTGAATACGAATCACTACAAAGTCTAACTTTGGCCGTCAATATGAATAAGCAGCAGATGTGATTGTATCTTTTCTTCTCACTACGATACAATTGCGTGCTATAGTTTGAGCTTCATTATACTTTATGCAATTACAAGTATGATAAGAATAATGTTAATGTCTTTTCGTTTTTGAGAAGGCCTATTCTCTTGTATGCAAAAGATCTGACGTATTTACCTTATTTGTAATTAATATTATCATTGATTGAATACTAAGTATGAAAAATGCTGATTTTCTCATTCAGTATTAAACCGAGGCTGAAATTACAATATAAGTAATCTGTTCTAGATAATAGTGAGTTAAACTATATGTAGTTGTGCAGGCGATCGTCATGTTAAAAAGAAAGAATGCTCAGTCAAACACCTAATTAGTGTCAGATGTAGCTGAATTTTTAAAGACAAAATTGTAAAAATCGATTTTTATTACCTCGTTATCGTATGCCATTATAAGTTACTGTGAACTCTGATAGCTTCACGACTACACACAGTAGTATATACCTTTCGCTGTGCTTTCAATTATCTCTGTCTTAAACTGTCTATTTCAATCGTTGTCACAATTTCTATGCGATGTCACTTATTTTATAAATTGAATTTTGATCTATAAAAAGTAATTTTTTATATTATCAAAGTTTTCTCTTAACTCCGACTCTTGAAACATTATTTACTAGATAGGCTAAATAAAGCGTCGAAAATATTATTTTGTACAGGTTGTTATGATTATTGACGTAAAACACTATGTACAATCGAGATAAATATTGAACATAAATCTAAAACCGATTGTTAATATTAATCAATATGAACTGTAGTAAATCAATGTTACTTGATATAAATATTATTTTTTCACAACAGTGCTGTGAAACTGTTGAAAACCAATTTAGATTCAATGAAATCATTGGAATAATGTTATCACTATTTTCTTTAAATAATTAAAATACATTTCGAAACTATTTATATCACAACTAATTAGCAATTGCTTAGAATTGAATCACATTTTACAAATAATATCAGTAATAGATATTCAGTGATGTGAATTGAAGAGTGATATTATTCAGTTATTTGTTAAGTTACCAGCATTTTTTTTAAAAATCCAAAAATAATCCTGATTCATAATGAAAACGACGATAAAAGTCATTTTTTGTTTGTGTTTTTTAGTCTCTGTGGTCACGTTTCTATCAACTAGTCGCATTAATGCCGTACCAGTGACAGGCATAGAAGGCAGGAGCATCAAACTGCATTGCAATCTAACGACATCATCTCTATCGTCCCCCGTAGAGTGGGTTGATCTCGTCCATAACTCAAACCCGGCTCCGCAGTTGATATTTACCAGTCACAATAATCCCCGACTTCTCGTCGATGATTCCCATCCCAACGCGGCCAACTACAAGGTGGACTCTAAATTTACTCTCACAATATCTAACTTGAAGAGAGAAAATGATCCTGGACAGTACATGTGTCGAAGTACTGATGCAAACGGGACGAAGATTCAGGCTGAATACTACTTGTCAATTGCAAGTATGTATATCAGAGTATTTTTTCAGATTCTTTATTAAGTATCATGTAGTTTTACTCTTAGTCTGTAAAGTTATTCTTTTTGTTAAGAAATGCATAAATCATACTTTGATATCTCATGAAAAGTGTTCAAAATTTATGAAGTTCTAGCGAATAACTTAAAATATCAGTTTAACCCAACGCAGGATTATTAAGATTACGAATCTTTAGCAATTGCTTCATTAAGAAAGACAAATAAAGTTAAATATTTGTTCGATATCATCCCTTGAGACTGGGACCGATAGGAGATTTTGGTTCGATGCATGAAAGATCAGAATTTTACTAACTTGTTTCACACTTCAGTAAGGTGTAAAAAGTGTAAGATTCAATAAGGTGCAGAAAACAACGTTTTTAGACATTGTTAACTTAGACATTAAAGTTTATTTTAATTAAATTAAGATTATTATTGTTATATTTCAGCTAAACTGGCTTGTCATGGTCTCACTGATCTTAGGGCTCCCGAAGATACTGTTCTTGAATGTGGTATGAGGTTCTCAGGGGCCCAACCAACCATCCAATGGTTTCACAACGATGAACCCATAGACAGCATTGATGACACTGATGTTGGAACTGCTATGAGGCGATTGCATGTCCACGCAACACATAATCATGATCAAGCCAAGTACATGTGCAACGTTACCTTAGGCAATTTGAAGGAATCATGTAGCCTTACTCTTAATGTGATGTGTAAGTATTATCTAAATGTACAATATTACAAAGTAATAATGTAGAATGTGAAGAATTATATTCAGTTTTATATTTTAAATGTAACTGCAAGAGCAATTCTCTATTTGATGTATCAGACAACTTAAATTATATTCATGCACTAAATATCCTATGCAAAATACAAACTTTGCACTTGTACTTAATTAGTAATCAGCGTGCCTGAAACGCACAACTGAGGTATATATCTGCCAGATCAGCTAAGAACGCACACGGCATAATTCTCTCTCGGATGAGACAGTGAATTGATAATGCTATTACCTTCCAGTGTTTGACACATTATGTAAAATATCAATTATTCAATACGCTCTGACTTAAATTTTAAACGACGTCTCTCGGATTATAAACAGAACAGCAATAAAAACACAATACTGATATTTTATTTGATATTTTTCGGAAGTAAGACTCAACTAACATTGTCTATCACAGTAGCTAAACATCAAGTGAAAAATTACATCACCCCCCCCCCTTCCTAATGGGGGTCCCTGGTCTATCATGATTCTTTAAAAATGGTCAGCTTTTATTATGCAATAGGAAATAATCCCATTATATTATATTAGTTAGTTTGCAATGCACTAATTTTCAAAGTGTATTATGAAAAATATGGCGTTCTTTGCTCATAAATCTATTCAATCTGCAAATCTAAATTGGCGGTAGCATACAATTATTGACAGCTATGTCGGAAAACTAATAAAGGCATTTTATATAATCATAGGTTGTCAGGTTACGAGATGATTACGTAGATGCTTTATTGCTGATATTTTTATTTCCTTTATTTGGCTGAATATTAGTCTGAAATAAATGGGCAATATACTGCCGTCGATCAATGTGCTAATCCTGAACAATAAACTAAAGTTGATAACGTTGAAAAATAGAATTCAAATAAATTACATTAGGACATAACAATGTTTAGCTTAACTATTTTTGTTCTTTATTTTCTGTTTTTTATTTTCAATTTTTATAATACATAAAAATATCTTTATACAGACATAGATATATGTCTTTTAATTAAGTAATAATTAGATTTGATCAATCCAATAGGATTATTTTAATGTCATATTTGTAGACATCGAATTGATATATTTCAAAAATGTTTTTACTGTTTTTACTTAGTGTTTTTAGCTGATCAACAAACATAGGAAATTATAATTGCAAGTTACATATTTGTCGCGCAATCAAGATAACATGAATGCTAAGGGCTCAGGATGTGAGTCAAAAGCTGGAAGCTGAAAAATCTGTCAAATTCATTTTCTAGAAAAACACTAACAATTTGTTAATGTAAGATCTAGAAATAAAAAATTAATCATATGTAATGGAAAGAGCTAACCAGCTTTTAATTTCACGGTGTGTTTGTTGTTTCGTAAAGTTCTGTGATAATTTTTAGTCATTGCTAAATATTTCAAGTTTCAATTCCACTGGAATACTCTGAAAAAACTTTTTATTAGCTTGTAGATGAGAATTTTCTCTAAAAATGTTTTCTTAGATTATTGTTAGTTTGTAGATGAGAAAATTTGAGGACTAACCACGAAATGTTTTATTTGATGTGTCAGAGCGGTAAAAAGTTGTATAGTCTCAATGATCTTTTATTTGCAATTTAATGTATACTTGCTTTATGCTATAGAAGTTAGGAAATTTTTTCCATAAAATTTAATGTCAATTAGTTTGTCCGCATTTGGTTTAAAATTGGTTATTTTAATGGCATTGTGTCTCTAAATAAACCTGATAACAAAAATATATCTTACGTCTGTATGGATGTGTCCATGAATTTTACAATACAATGTTTATACAAGATTTTCTTGCCCCGTGATCCTGATACTCCTAGGATTGATATTGAACAATTATCTTGAGGAGTAGCCTACTTTATTAACGCAATCGCAAAAACTGTTAAAATCTTGATCATATTGACATTGGTTATACTGAAACCTTTATATAGAAAACTCATAGCTTTAATTATGTATAATATGAAGTCAAAATATTAGGTTCTTTTCAAAAAGACAAATTAGCATTATTTTTTCTGACTTAGTTTTAGAATTTTTACTGGAGGAGGTCGGGGTTACTTTTTTATAGCCTAAATATTTAATTTCAATCAATCTATAAGAGTCATCTCTAAACCTGTTAAATTTATCTGATAAATTTAACAAATTTCATGTTGTTATTTTAAGAATTAGTTAATTAATTGCTCGCTTTAGCATAGATCTAACAGTTGACTGTCCATCATCATTATCCGTCATCATTCGATGATAATGTCCATTTAATGTTTTCCAATATCAAATGAAAACAGTTTTCATACAACTGGTTAATAGAAATTTTATGCCTGATATAATTTTCTATTTTTGATTTACGACGAGGCTATGATGAATGATCTAAACTCAAAGTTCTGTTGTGGTTTCAATCTCCCACAGCGGTCGGTTTGTCATTGTCATGAAATTTTATATTTGTGATCATCATAAAGAACATTATTCGGGTCAGTGAAAATTTTAATGCAATATTTCCTACAAGAAGTGATAGCTTGATGACCGATGACCGTTTTACTCAATAGAAAAAGTCACAGGTCATGAATTTAGTTGATAATACCCATCCAACGCATCATCATGTAAAATAATAGTGTAGCTTTGCAAGCTACATGCAAAACACTTTTTAATATAGAATTCATAAAAAACATATCGAAACGTATTAATAAATAAACATTTTATATAAAAACATAAGAGGTCTATTTTTGAAAATATACGTAATTTATTTTGTTGTTAACTTGATAGATTTTTTGATAATTGTTTGCGATATATATCGTACCGGAAGTAAAAAACAATATAACTACAATATATTGTAACAATTAAATAATCATATTTATTACATTATTACTGTTAGTAAAAACAACCTTAAACTATGTTTATTTATTTTATTTTATTTACTTTATGTATTCCTGTATGTCAGTATGCTGTATGAATGCTGTAATAATGTCATATATTTCATTTATTTGTATTTGAAGAAAGATTCTGTTCAAATATTGCATTACATTTACGAAAATCGTCGTAATATCGACTTTTTTTATAGCACATTACTATTATTACGATATTAATGTGATATTTTTTAAAGCATGTAATTTTGTTGTAAAGTACTCTACATATAGATTTATTATTAGATTGGCTAATTATAATGATTTTGAATTTCTGAAAATATTTTGGCCTATTTTGTATTTAAAAAAAATTATTTATAGATTTATTTATTTATTTACTAAATTGACTATTATTTTAAGTTATCGTAATGGCGTATATCATTTAAATTACTGTTATTTTTCGATTACAAAAATATTTTGTCATTTATCTCTTGCATTACTTATTAAATTTATTTGATCTATTGTTTCATTCAAAAGTTGTATCTTTTATTAAAAAAAATCTTTGAAAGTGTTATTATGTACATTACCCAAGGCTCGACTATAGACGTTTAAAATTCATCTAGATATTTACTTTTTGTTTCTTATCATATGTTATGATGATTCACAGCTGTTGGGTATTTCTTCTGATTCCATTAGTACATGAGTTATCAACGGTCCGCTTTATTTTACCAATACATTTCATCCGCTAAACTTGTACCAGAAATGATTACTCTGTATCGACGTCTTCTTATCGTTAACAAGTTCTCATAATATTTCTATATTCCTGTCAGATAATTCAATAAACAGCTAAATAATGATGATTTCTTATTTTACGCAATTAAACTTTTTAAGGACATAATTTATCCTTAGTTATCGGGGTGGTTATTTCAAAGATTGACTACAGGCATTTCGCGAATTCTTAAATGTTGTTGTTTTTACTATCATAGTATTGTGATATTTAGTAGATTGTTTTCATTGCCATCACAACATTTAGATGTCAAAAAATACAACTCATCAAATCAAATCAAAATCTTTTAACTCATATTTTATACAAACTTTCTATTGAAGCATATAGATGTCAATCTTGATTTTGGTATGAAACAGATTTAGTTCGTGATCTTCGAGTTACTTCTGATAAGGATAAAGTGCGACCCGGAGATGAAATCAAATGTTCCGCAAAGGGTAACCCAGCACCGGTGTTAACTATGACGCCCCATGGTCCTAATGCACTCAATGGTCCTGGTTGGACATCGATAGAGGCCGATCAAGCATGGGTTGGAAAGGACATCGCTGTTCACTGCTCAGCTGAAAATAC
Source organism: Oconnorella tubifera (assembly GCA_034700105.1). NCBI lineage: Eukaryota > Metazoa > Annelida > Clitellata > Enchytraeida > Enchytraeidae > Oconnorella > Oconnorella tubifera. Next base: position 8,263 of record JAQIXG010004704.1, read on the forward strand.
AGTCGGAGATACTTCGGAAGTACTTTCACATAATGCATCGTTTCACATTCATAGTATGTATATTGTATAAAAACAGTTTATTTCTCTTATTGATACTATATACTATTTCTCTATAGTTCATTCATCTGAATTTATAGAAGCGTTCAATTATTTAAAATGATTTCCTACATTTCTTCGGTCAATAATTATGGAATTCAATCAATTATTGATTTCTTCAATATTCCTCAACCATATTCTGTTATATTTTTTAAAGTGATTTAGGCCTCAATATTGGCAATTTTTTATATTTTTTGTCCTTAATGTTTATTCAATGGATTTAAATTAAACATTATCTCTTGGGCTTTTTCAAACATTAAATAATGCTAAATAAGAAACGTTGCATTCATTTCATTTTATTGACTCAATAAATCTTTGCTTGATCTGTATTCTCAACAGAAATGTAATCTAACCAACTGAGAAATTATTTATACATTCATTTTGATATCCAGTATGTTTTACAGCTTAGATATATGGTAACCTTTTTTATTGAGATCTGGTGCATTGGCATTAATAACACTGCTGTAAATGTCTCACAAGATTATTTTGATGCATGTCTGGCATTAAATCTAGATACAGAACATGCATTTTGCTTCCATTCGTCTTCTGCAGACAGTATATCAGTCACCTTCTGACCTAACCATTGGATATGGCTATCGTGTTTCCATTGAGAAACGTGCGGAAATATCTTTAGTCTTGTCTCAAGTTGTCTGCTCACTTGTCCAGCTTTTAAATTGATGAATTATTGTATGAATTATAGACTTGACTATCTATCAAAAAGACTACAAAAATTTGATGAAATAATTATAAAAAATGGATGTGTTCTTTCTAAAATCTTTGTGAGCTTTTGATTGATCTTGATCATTTATTATATATTAACTTATAAAAAATAAATACAGATGTCAAATTAGGGATATATAAAAAGATGATCTGTTTTTATCATTGACAATGATTAACAGAGAAAATTTAGATATCATGCGGCAGCGAAATTAACCTATTTATGATTTGATTTAACTAGATGCTTTTGTTTTGGTATAGTAATTTGATTATTATTCCTACTTTAGGCTATTTTTTAAATAAATAGTACTTGTTAGTAGTATTTACAGATATCTATTTTTAATCCTACAACAACATTGCACTTTTAAAAATCAAAATAACTAATCGATGTTCTCATCGATTGGAGTTAAAACGCAGGTAACCGGAGAAAAATGGAGACAAAAAAGTGAAAAAAATTAGTGATGACTTTAAAAAAGTCATCACTTAGAGTTTTAGGACCCCCCACACCCCTTCGTCAATTCCTGGCTACTCTAGTGTTTTACACAGTTGACATAAATATTTTGCAAAGTTGGCCAAATATTTATGTTTATAATTCTTCATTTTCAAGGTTATTCGTATACAACTAGTGTTATGACCATCCAAGGTGAAACAAATCTAGAAGTATCTTCTTATAACTTTGGCTCAGCCACTGGGAAGTAGAAAATTACAGAAGTATAATTACTAATAAGCTATATTAAATGGTGTAGCGGAAGACTGGACTTATTTACTATTAACTTCATTCATCATTGATGATTATATGTGTTTTAAACTCTTGTGATTTAGAATTATTATTCTGTTGCTGATTATATATTTTTGTGGTCTATAGATGACATTTAACACAGATAGTAACTGAAATTGAAATAATTATGTTATAGTAGGCTATACCTAACATATCATCATTGATATGAGAGATAACTTTGACGGAATGCCACTATTTAAAACAAATCTGATAACTTTTGAACTCATCAGTCAAATATGTAGCAGCTTATTTAAGTAATTATCTTCAGCAATCCTTACTAGATTCTGTCAATAAAGTTTCTTAAAGGTTATCAATGATGGTATTTTTTACCGCTTATCATTAAATACAATTTTAATGCGGTTTTAGCCTAGATTCTTATTATTAATATACAATAAACATAAACTATGTCGATTTAAAATATTAATGAAAAGCTTTAATTAAACAATTTAAGATATTGTTTAATTTTTTGTAAGAGTCATAAATCGAGTCTATAAATTGTTTTACACAAAATATAAGCCTACATAATATAGTGTATGATGATTTTACTTCTTATCATTCTTAAATCAATATATGTAACAATAATGTCGTTAAAAGAAGTTTAGTTAACAAATTGACGACTGGAACATGCACATGGTAATGCATTTTCATGGCTCTCATGGATAAATTGTCCGCAATAGAAAATATTTGAGTTTAAGTTCCTGTGAACGAAATGCGTAAGTAAAAATAAAATGCTTGTGTAATCAAATTAAAAGAAAAATATTTTTTTATATATGAAAAGGATCATGAATTTCTGTTAATACTATATAAAATCCGTGAGAGTGTTAATCAATCTTATATTTTTTTAATTTTCAAACTATACCTTACCTCATTGTAGTTTTATGTTAAACTGCATGAAATTCTTCAGAATTTGTATCATTTCAGGGTTTCGCTATAAATAAAATAATTTACAAGTTTTCATTTTAAGTGTACTGCTAAATTACCAGCTCTTACTTATCCTCAAATGAGTACAAGTCAGGCTTTTCTTTGCTATTGTAAAGTTTTCCAAACGTTCTATTTTCAGAGTAATACTTCCAGCATCCAGATACACATGAGCTTTTAGCATGTCATAAAGTTTATGATCCTTCAGTACACTGTTTTAACTATCTTGGCCTGGGAATACTATGTTTTAAGGATTAGGAACAAAAGAAACAACTGCTTTGCTCGGTATCGGATTGTTACGTGCCATTAATAATCGAAATTTGGTCTGCAGAGACGAACGGTCGGTAGAGAAGCAGATTACAATTTGAAATTTCTGATAAAAGAAGTGATTTGCATTGAACATCGGAATTAGCATTTTGAGTGATTTAAGTGGCTGAATTCGCGGAAGAATGATTCTAGAGAATAACTTGAAATTAGGCTGGAATTAAATAAGAAGTCCAGGAATAGAATTCAACAGAACTGATAGATAAGTAAGATAAAAAGGATAAAAATGGTTTGTTTCTACACTCCAGTCGTAAATACAAAAAAATGCTAAAAATATATCTGTAATTAATAAGCAATATTTGAACAAATTAAAAAATACACTTCTCATGATGTTTTTTGCAATATTCAAATATTCCTGAAATATCTTAGTAGAAGTTTTATGCTCGCGTTAGTGAAAAAAGTGCTTACAATTAATGTTACACTGCATGATATCAATAATTTAAATCTTTAAATTTTTTTTGTTAAATTATTATATTTTTATTCAAACAAGATTAACCTTCAGATTTAAATGCAAATGCAGCAGATATATTTATGAGATAAAATCTCTGCTAAATTTAGACATTTAACAGACATGTCAATTGCATAGATTCTGTTAGATTGAGAATCATGAGAAAAATGCTAGTATAACTATTACAGCAGCTCATTAATTTTATTTTTTTTGTGTACACTATTAGCTTTATAGATGTAATTTATTTTGATTGATTATTGCTGTAGCGGTTTCATTTAAGCGCAGTAAATATAAATGACTGTCATTTGTCAGAGTTACCAGGGCCTGATTTACACTGAAGCACTTGCTGAGGGCCCCCGGCCAAAGGGGGCCCTCCCAAGATTTAGACGAATATTGTTTTGAATGATAATTGTTTGCTGTGCAGTTGAATGAAATTAAATGTTAAGAGTCAGCCAAAAAAAATGTAGCGATAACCAAAAAAAAAATTAAAAAAGGTCATCACTTTAAAAATGAACATGTAGTACGTAAATAAATTTTAAAAAAATTTGTCATTTCTGATTTTTGGGGCTTCCTTTTGCAGAAGTGTTTCAGGCCCCCTAAGGTCTAAATCCGGCACTGAAAGTTACTGCAATAATTTAATTTTGCGTTTTTTCGAGACTTATGCTTCCATCCGTCCATTACTTATTCACTAATAATTATTAACTGAATAACGGTAATTTATTTATAACTTACAATAATAGTTTATTGAGATTACATAAATGTAAACATCAGCATAATGTGTCAATTTAGTCTTTATAGGATAACATAATATTATGTTTAAGTTAATTATTCTTGTTAAATTAACTAAAATAAACCAAGATTATGACAGCGTTCGTTACTTTATTTAAATAAACTGCTTAACATTGATTGTAGAGGACTACAATCAATGTTAAGCAG
>JAQIXG010004705.1:0-12478 GCA_034700105.1 Oconnorella tubifera
AGGCTCAAGTTACTGCAGCGAAAGTACTTTCTTTCCTTCGGAAATTATAATACCATCTTTGTAGGAGAGTTTAGAGAACACTGGATGTTGAATTTTTCATGTCCAGTGAAACAAGTCAATAGAACATCTTCAATTATCCTCTTCAATTTAAAAAACTGTTATTAAAACAAAGTGAATGTACTAACGATATTGTGAAAATTGTTACAGTGTGCTCAAATGTGGATATATTATTTTTAAAAGCGTATAAAGGATAAAGCTTAAAGTTTAAAAGAACAAATACACAATCCCTTAAATATTATCCCATTTAAATATTAGTTTGCAGTGTTACTCTAATCTAATAAAACTTATTTTGAAGTGAAACTCTGTGATTTGTTAGAGCAATCATCCCCCATAGCATTGGTGTTGGCGCTTCAGTAAGGGTTAGATTATACTCTATTTTCTGAATATTATAAACAGTTTCTTTTAATATCTCATACAATGCCATACATAATATTTATATTAGATATTACTATAAAATGAGGGTTCTGTTTTTATACCTAGTAGTGAATTCATAATTAATTTAATATATTACTAATTATTGATATCGAAAATCAGAAATGCAAAGAATTAAAAAAAATATTATTAGATTTTTTTCTATTACAAGCAGAATATGTATAATAATTTTAGCAAAAGAAATCTAAATCTTTTACATATTATGCAAGAAACGTTTAATGTTTACTAGTCACGTCAATCAAGGCATGCATACTCCACGAATACAAACAATAATCTTTTATCGCCTAGGTTTTATAAATATGACATCAAAAAACTGCTGTTGTTACACGCTCTAATGTTTTATTTGAATTCTAGTTCTCGATTAGATCATCAAATTGAATATCGGTTTGTTCTTTCAGTCAAATTCGCTGTCGTCCTGGCTCGGTTAGGAATTTAATCAAGCTTGCTTTTTGGACATAAACCACTGCATCGATTATCGTTTTGCATTTGAAATAGACATGTGTTATAATAAATGCGTATGTCTACATAATAGCCTATTATGGATTCTAAAATTAGAATTTGTTATTTCTGTAACGCAAAATGATATATGTTAGACTCTTAATTTGACACGAATGACTACATATTATTAGAGGCAGATTTTGCAGGATGATTTGAAAATTATACAGCTATTGAAATCGGGACTAATGAAAAGAAAACATAATTGTTATTTATGAAACTTTCAGATAATTATTATGTTTCAATCATTTTACATTAATATCGCGTGTTTTGTTCAATTTCTTCGAAGCAAATTATAATGGTAATTCGTAAAATTCAAAATAAAACGCGATATCGTCGTGATAGATCTTATATTCCAATGCGACTACTCACTAAAAGCCTACTGAATCCTTATATATATATTTCCTATTGTCGCTTCTGTTTAAGTTATTAGCTGAAATAGACTTTATTGTAGTGACATTTTTCGACTAAATTGAATTGAGTCTGTTCGATTACTGATCGGAGGCTTTCTCAATCTATTTGCTGTACGACTAAGTGAATATAAACAGAAAGTCTATATACTGCATGTTTGCAAAGGAAACTATTGCAATAAAATTAACTTAAGGCAGGTTGAGTAAAAGACTGCCGTCTGGTTGTAACATTGTGATTTGCGAATGAGGTTTATAATCTATAATCTCTTGCTGTCATAGAATATCTGCTTCGTGTTATTTTTCACAATCTCTCTAGATAAAAGATGCTTTTCGATATTTGATATACAGTTGCAACAAAATAAAAAATTAACGTTTGAATGCGACTGTTCATAGTTACGTAAATAAGTATATTTTAGTAAATAGATAAATTTCAAATACATTTCAGAAATTAATACAAAAATAATTTGCGACTTCGTTAAGTTAGTGTTTAAGCAAACGGAAAACTATAGATTTGCAATATATTTGATATTATAAATCTTGCTATATACTAAAACATTAGCTTTATGAGTCTCAAGATGATTTCTGCATTAATTATAGAAATGCTAAGAAATCTGTTAGCTCTACTTCATCTCTTTCGTTTCTTGACGTTTATTCGATCCTTTTAAAAAAACGAAAAGAAATTTAAGGATTAATAAAAGAAAAAGAAATATTTTTATACTTAGTACTTTCAATTTGAAATTGGCTTCTATCCAAAACTAACTCTCTTCTCAACAGAAATAATTAAATAAATGGTTATTTTTTACCAGGCAACATTTAAGTATTTTTATGCAGTAAATGTCTTTGTCTCGTTTCGATAGATTATATACTTGTTCCGCTTCTGCATTGAACATTGCATAAATATTAAGTTACAAATTCTGTGTTATTACAATAATAGGCTTACTTATACAATGTATATAAATCTAACTAATTTTGTCGTCCATTAAGAATCTACTTTAGTTCACAAAAAATTGAAATAAATGCAATTATTCTCTGACTTCTTTATCTGTGAACCTTTATAACAATATGCAGATTTGAAACTTAAATAATGAAATCTCATGAATACAAACAAAACTGTGAATTATTGCATTATTCAAAATATAAACAATGTTTTGACTAATAGAATATAATAGACTAGAATCAAATTTGTTCATTGCGTTTCGATAATGCTAATACGCTTTTGATATTATTGCAACTAAGACAGATGCATTAGTTTCTTATTTCGGAAACTAGCTAATTATAATGTATATATATTCATGAAATTGACTTTTCATGAAAATTTGTTCATGAAATTGACTTTTTAGTATAAGCCTACTGTCGTCATTATTTTGCTATGAAACATAACAAAGGTCTTTAAATATTAGTTTATGACCGAAACTTTTTCAAGATTAATTTACGTGGCAAACTACTCAATTCATTTAATATTTATAACGGTAAATCAATATTTTTCTCTGCAAAAGTCGGTCAAGAGTCCTTTCAGTCTTGACAGGACTAATTATACATGTCATCGGCTAATTTGTAAGGAAGGAAGCCGTGTATGAGTTTCATCCATGATGAATTATTATTATAGAGTAAAAACTTTCGTATACGTGATTGTCATTACACGCAGTGGAAAAGAGATGATAGAACTCTTACTGTGCATAGCAATTTTGCTTAAACTTTGAGATTTAAGTGAAATTTCAAATAATCACATTGGTTATGCTAGAAGAAGTTCTGAAAACCTGAAAATGTGAGACATAATCAGGAAATTTCATGCAATTAGAGGAAAGATCTTTCACAAATGACTTCAATAATAAATGACGCACTGGTCGAGTTTTACATGCCAGTATTCATTGAATTTACCAAGCTTATTCGTGTAGATTTTATAGATAAATTAAATTAGTATTTTTTAATCCTTAATTTAGCTCGATACGATACTATACATGAAGCTTGCTTACATTACATCATAACTCTTGTCTACTATATCTACCCATTAGTCTATTATTTTATTTAACTCACATTTTCATCCCCGCGTATTTAATACCTTCGACAAATATTGACAGCCGCTAATAATTTTGTTTCAGATCCTGTCAAAGGATTCGGTGACGGTTGCCGTTGACGCGGTTGTGTACTATCGAGTATCGAACGCGACCGTTTCGGTAACGAACGTCGAGGACGTCAACAGATCAACGCGCCTGCTTGCGCAGACGACGCTCCGCAATGTGCTCGGTACTAAAAATCTCAGCGAAATATTATCTGATCGAGAAAATATCAGTCACTTCATGCAGGTTATACTTAGTTTTAGTCAACAGTCATTTATTTTTTGTAGTTGTTTTTTAATACTAGTTTAGAATTATCACATCGACTGACAGAAGTGTAATTTTCGTGGTGTTTTTTGTAAATATCGAGTTTATTTATATTGTTTATAAGTATGTCTTTGAATTTTTATACATCTCCGCTTATTGTTTTGTAATCGTACATCAAACATCACGCATCTTTCTGTTGATGAGAAAGACAATTTTTATTCCGCAGAACTCGGCGAGTTTTAGGTTACTAGTTATTTGTTTAAGAGTGAAAGATAATAGAAGAAATACTTCGAGTGGACAGCTTCAAATTGAGATCGAAAATAAGTTTTCGAAAACGAGTGAAAATTTGTTTGTTGAAAAATCACAAGTATAAGTTCATACTTGTAATTGTGTAATTAACACTTATGTTTTGATAGCTTAGACTAATTGCTAACAAGCTTTTAATATTGGTGTATTGTTATTTACTCTAGTTCAATCAAATGCAAAGTAACTAAATTTCGTTACACTAGAACAAACAGACTAATCGTTATATATTTCACATTATATTAACAATAAGAAAGATTTGATTGAACAAACAATATTAGTATTTTAAAAAAAAAGAAACGAGCAATCGACTTCATCTCAGTTTGATCATAAGACTGTCTAACGTTCTAATCTTCTGTAGAATACTCGCATATGTTACAATGTCATGTAATAGCAGTTGTCAGGAAAATTACACTGACCTCGAGTAAAGTGTATAATATTCATTTCAACATAACGACGCTGTTTAAAATCAGTCATTTAATGTCAATTTTAGCTACTTTTGATAGCATTCTATGTATGTACACTATTTAACATATCATATACAAAGAGCATAATCGTGATAGTATTTTGTATTTTCATATGAAAAACTTCTATCGTATGGTATAATATGATGGAGAAGACTTATAAATTTTGATCTTTAGAAATGAAACCTTTTTGTATTAATCCCATACGAATTTAATGGTTCAGAATGACGCAACATTCATATGAGAGTGTTTACTTGAATTAAGATCTACATAATGAAATTTCTCGTAAAGTTAACCCTTTGCGAAAAGTTGAATTTCTTTAGAAAATTAACTGAAAATTTCATGATGTAATTTTCTTCGTATGGTTTTGTATTTTTAACAAGTTTTTAATTTATATGTTTTTTTAATTTACGAGAAACGTCTTGTGAGTTGAGTTTCATCGAAGCAGTAGCTACTTCAATAAGGCTATTTACATTTCTCGGCATTTCATTTAAATTCGGCAGTAAACTGTAAAGGAAAGTAACTTTTGAAGCCGCAATAACACTTATCAGTATGTTGTTGCAATCACAGATTGTCGATAAATTGCAAGCGTGCTGCGACTTCGGTGACCCTTGGTAATTGGATTGCGCATTTAAAATAGGAGTGTAGTCAAATTACTGAAAAAAGATCAAGGACTATAAATCCATTAGGATAGTGCATAAATGCAAATTTTGTCTGCAACTGACTTTCACTATGTTATTTGAATGTTGAAGCAGAATTTAATAACTTTGTTATCATAAGTTAAGTGACACAGTAATATATGTTTTATTCATATAAAATGTAAAAAAAACAAGATACGAAAAACCAATTAAAGAACATTGCTAAATACACAAATTTGACGTTAGAAAAGTGTAAATTATTCTTCCATGCAATTAATCAAAGAATCAAAATTAACAAATATAAATGATAATAATAATTATAATAATTGAATTATAATTGTATTAATATAAATATATAAGATACTACATAATTACTAGATAATAGAAATATGCAATATAATTGATATTTATAATTAGAATTGAAACACGACGCAGATATTTGTTTTAATAATGCTTCTAGCATTACAAATATCTAGAAGGTACAGACGAAACCATCTGTCTGCTTATATCGAATACTTTTATCAACCAAAATATGACTGGTTCAGCTTCACTGAATTGATCCAGGTCCAGAGAGCAAAATGTTCCTAATGAAAACCGTTCATATCTCTCGACGTCTTATGAACCTCGAAGATTACGCTGTCCAATAAATCAGTTTTATGGTGATTCGCAATTTTATATATCAGCTGTCTGACAACGAAGATTTTGTCTCTCGACTAGAACTTATTGACTATAGTCATCGTGGATTATTATAGACCGATATTGTATCACGGAATGAATTCTTTTTCAATATTTGATCGAATAATTAACGAGCGGATAAGCTGTCTGATTGTTTTATGATGCACAACACTATGTCACGAATCTCGCGATATTACTTTAAATAAAAGTTATCAGTTTTTGATGAGTTTATATACGTGCCGATGAAATTTCTATATGGATAATTGTTAACAAATAATTAGACTTATCCTCGCGTATTTATCTCAGTTGTAATAATTTGCTTAAAATATTTATGAAATATATATATGAAAATATATATAAAATATATATACTGTAAAGTTTGTAAACCAACAAGACTATATATACAAATAAAAATATAAAAGTCAACGAATTGTACTTGTATAAAAGTCAACGAATTATTCGGTGTTTTTATTCGAATGCCTCGATGTCATTCCATTACAAAAGAATATTTCATGAGTCCATATCTATGCAATTATGTTCAGATAATTGGACATCATTGCTATCATTGAAATGAAAATGTTTGCATCAGTATAGTTTCTCTTCTGGCAATCTAATTTCGAACTGGCTTTTTATATCAAGAGTACAAAAATCTTAATCAGAAGCTAAGCACCACGTTTGTGTAATCAATTATACACGCATCCAATGTTACTTTATAAGTTTATTTATTTATCTATTTTTAAAGTTTTGATCAACTTCCTCGATTTATTATCATATATAAATTGAAGACATTGACTTCCGGTGGTATATTATGATGCCTATAACTACAGTACTCACAATTTTTTTGAAGATGTATTTAATTTTAAGTCATTTATTTGCAGATATAAAAATATTGACATATTTCAATCAAGGGAAAAATAAAATAGACCTACCCAACTTTCCCGTTAATTCGCAGTATCAAGCGTAACTTATGACAAGCTTAATTGACGAAAGCTTTTAGTCATTCTATCAAAAATACTACTCAGATTATATCATTGACTCTTCCTGAACTTTTTATACATTTGGAAACAGGCGACGAATAGTTTGTATAAAATCAATTTAGTAGGATACCAGGCGACTGCAATTTAGAACAAATTCGTTCGATACACCGCGCGCTATCTCATTACGTTCGATGATGATCAGCCGGTTTATAGGATGGCCCCAGGGATAGGCCCCAGTCACAAAGAAAAAACTAGTAAATTCGGATTAGAAAATAACGCTTTGTTGTATTCTTTTTTGCGAATGATTAGAAGTGTAATGCTGTTATTATACAGTATTTGGAGTTTTATTCTTATGTTATGCTATGTTATAAAAAAAATATACCCCGACAAAATGGCCCCGAATACATTAATCCGACAAATCATTTATTTAATAGCTTTAATACTAACGAAGCGTAAATTTAATCCTTATCTTTACTCTAACCATAATTCTAATTCTAACCATAACTTAAAATTAGACCTTAACCCTAATCATATAAATTAGTAGGCCTAGACAGAGCCGTTTTGTCGGGGACGTTTTGCCGGCCGTGTCACAGTTCCATATAGATTTAATAACCTATATATTGATAAAAAATATGATTAATTGCGAAAGTAATTAATTTTATTAATATTCTCGTTAATACGATTTTTTTGTGATCATTTGGCTTTGTAACATTTTAGTGTCATTGAAATGATTTTTATATTCTGGTATAAATAATACTAAGCAATATGTAGTATTTCTTAAATTATATTTCAGAATGCTCTGGATGAAGCAACGGAACCATGGGGCGTGAAAGTGGAACGAGTTGAAATGTAAGACACATTCAAATTTCGATTTTTTTATTTGCATTTAATTTTATATTATTAAAATTAATTAGATTAATTAATTAGATGATGATTGTTATTATTACGAACAACAATTGTAGACAGTGCAATCGAAGTAAGTTGCTGCTCAGAATGAATAATTTCTTCTTTATTCTGTTTCAGCTGTGTACATTATATAGGTATTATAAGCTACAGTGTATTTTTTACATTGGGTGCAAAAATATATTATAAAACTATAGTTTATAAATATTACATTCAAGATTAATAGAGTATGTGTATGAATCATATTTCAGATTTACTTTTAACCGCGGTCTCAATAATTTAACGTTGAAAAATAATTTTTGATCCTCGCTATGTTATGACGTCAAATACACGTCAAACTTACACTCCAGTGCACTCGGAACAAACAAGTGAAATTATTGAAAGCGTATTATTAGTACGTTATAAAACGTTGGATGGGCTTACATTCCTAAAACTTCTCTAGTATTTTTATATCACGGTCTCCTTCGTTCACGGAACGTAGACGATCGTTAAATCAGCAGCAAGTAGGAAGTGGTAGAGAGCTATAAAGGCTACTTCCGCCTGACTAAACCAATAAATCTAAGGGTATGCCTAGTCATGGGACGCAGTGGACTTGACACATTGCAAGAGGCTCCATGACACGGCTGAATTAAGATCTCTAACTTCATTTTTATATTTATTATAGGAAGGTTTTTTGTTTCAATGAGTACAAATTCTTTGTCATATAATAAGGGTTTTTTGGACACTAAAGTGCCTTTAATCAAGATTTCAGTTATAGTTATGTTATAGTTATAGTTGCGAGTAATAAATGTTGTCGTTAATAATACCCGATGGCATAATCTACCTCTAAAGTTTGAGTCTACTGAAAATATTGGGCTACAAAATATTAGCATTAAATTCAATCTGAAGGAAATTATTCATTAAATTCTTTTTAATAATATATTCTATTAGTAGAAAGATTTTAGCACTTAATATTAAGTAATTTAAATTACACTCAAATTGCGTTTTTTCATCTTTTATCCGCATAATTCGGTGTGGATCTCAGAATAGCTTAAACATTTTTGCCTTGTATCTCATGACTCGAGATCATGAAGTTTTTTTCCATTAGTGTTCATTAATGAATGATGTATTCTCAGTCGAAAAGCTCTTTTGTTAAATAAATAGTTTCTTGACTCTAAATGTGATTCCAAGAAAGATTTTTTGGACACTAAAATTTCTATTAATCCAGATTTGAATTAGAGTTTGCATGCACATAAATACTTACTTATAACTGTAACAAACGACATTAATTTTGGACATTAAAATATCATAATATCAATGAAAAAATCTCTATGTTTAAAACAAGCAATTATATCAATATAATTTTTAACTTTTTTTAAAACTAAACTTTTATTTAGTGTTTTCACTTACATTCATATAAATATAATCACTTTTATATAGATGGGAAGTAAATTTTTAAATTTAATAAATAAAAACTAATTTCATATTTATCAGGCCTTTGTTCATTTTAGGAAAGACGTTCGCCTGCCAGTGCAGCTACAGAGGGCGATGGCCGCAGAGGCTGAGGCTGCGAGGGAAGCGAGAGCCAAGGTAGGATAAGTCTAGATAGCATGATGCTTTTTATTGCTGACAATTTCTTTAGCAGACCATTGTCTGATGACATCATAAATAAAACAGCTGTGGTTTTAAATTCACTGTGACATTAAGATGGTGTGTATTATATATACAGTAGTGAATCTAGTCAAAACCTTTCTTGGTCAATCAAGGAAACTTTGCTGATATGAAAGTAACCTGCATATATTATGGGTACTGTATTGTTTATAAGAAATACTTCATACAGGAGTGGATGTTAAAAGCAAGGTAATTATAATTATTAATGGTTACACTAGCACTATAACAATTACTTGTATATGTCAGTCACTTTTAATGGATTAACTAAATCGCAATTAAAGGTGCATTATCTTAATGAGGCATTAAAATAAAGTTAGGTCTATAAATTAGAATATACAGTATAACACGTCAACGTTATATTCACGTTTTTCGTGATACATTATTCAAATTAAACTATTAGGAATTTCCACAATAACTTATTCTGACATTAATTGCGAAATGTCAATTGGCAATTTATCAACACGTTTTTGTGATATGTCTGCTGCAATCTATTATAATGGTTTTGCCCAATTTGCCTCTGCAGACACAATCAATCATTCTTCTTGTTATCCTCCTTCAATGAGGTATTGGGACTCCGTTTTTATAACAGAGACGTCTGAGGCTTACATCTTTAGTAGATTTTTAACTTTTGTTTAATATTTAATTGAATCTTTCTTTACGAGATCTATTCAAATACGAAATAAATTGATCGCCTTGTATATTGATAATTGGATAATATTTGCAGAATTAAATTCTTTACTTACGCATACTTACAAAGTTGACTTTGTTAAATTTTGTTATTATATAATAGCAATTTAAATTAATTAATATTATAATTAATATTATAATTAATATTATATAATGTTATTATGTGTCAAATTTCACATTTAGTAATTTTTCTAGTTAACTATTGACTTTATCATCATATACATGAATTCAATGCCATCACCGATATATAAGGAAGTGACCCAAATTGGTATTAGCTCATTTTTTTTGTTTTTCGTGCGCAAAACCTAAATGTTAATGCAATTTTCAATAGACTTAACAATAATTATTATTGCAACCACTGTGAAAAATTCATTGTTTTAGAGTTTGCAACATTTTTCAATTGTATAGTTATCTAACTAACTTATACGTTATGACTTAGAGATCTCTGATTATATTATTTCAATTACAGGTAATTGCCGCCGAGGGAGAGAAGCAGGCGGCACGGGCCCTAAAGAATGCCGCCGATACCATCAACGAGTCACCGTCAGCGCTGCAGCTTCGCTACCTGCAGACACTCGGTCAGATAGCGTCTGAGAAAAACTCTACCATTATCTTTCCCATGCCTATAGAATTCGTTCAACCATTTGGCAGATAAACTGATATTATATCGAATAATCAGTAATGTAACTGTAATTATGTGTTAACATTTTAATTTTAAAACTTAACATAATAAGATGTTAAATTATAATTTTGCTAATATTAAAATATAGGCGTACTTACAATCTCAATAAAAATAAAATAAAATAAAGTAAATATTAAAAACAATAAAAAATTAACAGCTGGTACACTGATCATAATGCGATTCTTTCAATTTCTTTCTGCGCGTAATTTGAAATGAATAATTACTTAAGTTTACTAATTATAAATAAATCTTCGAAAATTTAATTTAAAATTAACGACTGATATTAAATTCAGAAATTGAGACATCTTAAAATGGTAGACGACTTTGAGACTAATAAAACTGAAGAACTAATATAAATTTTAAAATTGAGTGAAACTAAAATGACAAAATTAATGATAGAATATAGTTTAATGTCGGGGCTACTAAACTATATAGAGTGAATGTACCACATTTTAAGGTGAATTGCTTTTAATTCACAATAACATGCGCTTTATAATGATAAGAACTAGAATGATTTAATGTTTTTAATTGATACTCAGTGAAACTCGAGATATTCTGAAATCCTGCAAACTGGTCTAAAAAAATTAATAGTAAGAACCTATTATGTAAACTATTGCAGAGGTTAATGAACTCTATAGCGAATCAATCACCTCTGTTGAGGGTCAATGACCTGTGTAACGACGGATCAAAGACCTCTGTAGGGGTCAATGACCTCTGTAACATGTCAATGCCCTCCACAGCGGGTCAATGACCTCTGTAGCGGGTCAATGACCACTATCGCGAGTCAATGACCTCTGTCGCGAGTCAACGATATTAATATAGCGGATCAATGACCTCAATAGCGGGTCATTGACTTCCATAGCGGGTCAATGACCACTATCGCGGTTCAATGACCTCTACAGGTCAATGACCTCTGTAGCGTGTTAATTACCTCCACAGCGAATAAATGACCATCGTAGTGGGTCAATGACTTTCGTAGTGGGTCAAAGACCTCTCTAGCGGGTCAATGACCTCACTAGCGGGTCAATGACATCTACAGAGGGTCAACGACTTCTGTAGAGGGTTAATGACCTCTGTAGCGGGTCAATGAGCCCTGTAGCGGGTCAGTGGCCTCAATAGCGGGTCAATGAACTCTATAGCGCATCAATTACCTCTGTTGCGGGTCAATGACCTCTATCGCGTGTTAATGACCTCCGCAGCGTGTCAATTACCGCCTTTGCGGGTCAATGATCTCTGTAGCGGGTCTATGATATCAATATAGCGAGTCAATGACCTTAATCGCGGGTCAATGACCTCTATCGCGGGTCAACAACCTCTATAGCGTGTCAGTGACCTCTGTAACGGGTCAATGATATCAATATAGCGGGTCAATGACTTCTGTAGCGGGTCAATGACCTATAGAGCGGGTCAATTACCTCTATATCGTGCAGTGACCTCTGTAACGGGTTAATGACCTCTATACAGTGGCGTAACCACACCCCGGCAATTACGGGCAATGCCCGGCTTGCATTTCTTTCTGCCCGGGTTGCGCAAATCTTGAAGTAAGCATTATTTACCAAAATAAACAGCTTTATAGCTGATTAAAAATAAATTTACGTTTTAGACAAATTAAGTTAAGCAGTATTTTTATTTTCTTATCAACCATTAAAAATTTTTAATTTTGAGGCAAAGTCGATAAAGAGTTGACGGACGGTGAGAAATTAATTATTTCATTAATTCATAATTCTTAAGTAACTTATTTATTGATCAGTGAATGCTTTAGCATGTGTTTATTAGTTACA
>JAQIXG010004706.1:0-12477 GCA_034700105.1 Oconnorella tubifera
ATAAGAGTACAAAATTTCATGAAAATCCGAGTCGGTCATGTCACGCACACTGGTTGATTTGACATGGAATTACCCTTGTACCTTTATGTACTGACTTGTTGCACCCTTTACTTGTACCTCTATATACTGACTTGTTGCCCCATTTACTTTTTCCTCTATATACTGACTTGCTGCACCCTTTACTTGTACCTCTATATACTGATTTGCTGCACCCTTTAGTTGTATCTCTATATACTGACTTGTTGCACCCTTTAGTACCTCTATATACTGACTTGTTGCACCCTTTATTCTAGACTCTCAATGGACAGAATATCTACAACGGATGCTGTACACTGAAGATAGACATATCCAAGCTGACGACACTCAATGTAAGATACAACAATGACAAGACATGGGACTACACCAACAATGCCCTCCCCTCGGGGCCCCAGGGGCAGATGGGGGGCGGCATGATGGATGGGGGCATGGGGGGAGATGGCATACTGGGGTCATTTGGATCAGGTAGGTCTGGGGTTCAAATCCTGGTGGTTTTATAAGTAATTTTTGTAATCATTGCTTGGTTTTGTTGATTGTGAATTGTTAAAGAGCGTAGCAAGTTAAATGTATTTTGTCAATTGCTGCTTGATTAAGTTAGAACTCATTTCTAAAGGGTGCAAGAAGTTGTGCAATATTTAGATAGATAGCAGTGACATCATCTTTGCCTTTGTCTTGTCATCATTTAATATTGATGTTATATAATCATTGTCTGAAGGCAGTAAATAGACTCATTTGTGCTGATGTGACTTTGTGCTCTAAGTAAATATTAAAATACACAAATATAAACAGATAAACAGAAATATATAAACAAACAAACATATAAACAAAACAAACACTTAAAGATACATTTAAGCAGAGAAACAAACACAAGAGTACAAACACACAGACAAAAACCAATACATCTGTAAACACAAAACAAATCAAAATTATTTGACATTTTTTACAGGCGGAGGTGGGGGTGGTTTTGGCGGGTTTGGTGGGGGAATGGGAGGGTTTGGAGGGGCGTCAGGGGGAGCACTTGGTGGCGGGGGGTTCAATCTTCCCCCTGGGCCACGTATGGGAGGGCTGGGAGGGGGGCTGGGTGGCTTAGGCATGGGGTTGAATGGGTTGGGAAGGGGCATGGTGGGAGGGGGGATGGGTTTTGGAGGGGGGATGGGTATGAGAGGGGGGATGGGTGGGGGTGGGTTTGGGGGAGGTTTGGGGTTGGGGGGAGGGTTGGGTAGGATGATGGGTGGAGGGGGGATGGATATGGAGGGGGGAGGAAGTGTTATCATTGTTTCAAATCTTAATGAAGAGGCAAGGACTTTGTCTCTAACTTTGTCTTTAACTTTGTCTTTTACTTTTACTTTGTCTAAACTTAAATTTATCTTTAACTTAAACTTTGTCTTAAAGCTTAACTTTGTCTAAAACTGAACTTTGTCTAAAACTGAACTTTGTCTAAAACTTAACTTTCTAAACTTAACTTTGTCTAAAACTGAACTTTGTCTAAAACTTAACTTTGTCTAAAACTTAACTTTGTCTAAAGTTAACTTTGTCTAAACTTAACTTTGTCTAAAACTTTATTGCTTTAACTGCTTTAATCTTCGATTTTCGTCTAACCTTGCGGATGACCTTGAATTCTATCAATGACCTTGAACTTTGTCACTGACCTTGACTTGTCTGGATGTTGCTACTTATTCTTGATCTTTGATCTTTGACCTTTCTCTTCTAGAAGGTCAATCCTGACGTCATTTTTACTCTCTTTGGTATGTTCCGCAGTAATTGCTTTGCATTTCTTGTCTATAGAACGTTCTATCTTTGTTTTAGAATATTCTAAACTTGTTCTAGAATGATCTAGCATGTTTTAGAACACTCTAACTTGTGTTAGAATGATCTAACTATGTTGAACGTTCTAACTCTCTAAATAGACTGGTTCTAATTTTTTCTAGACACTCATATCTCTTATAATTTGTTATCTTGTATTAGAACGTTCTAATCTTAAAACTTTCTCAGTTGTTTATGTCATGGAATTCTAATTAATCATTCTAACGTTTGACAGTGTTCTAAAAAAGCGTTCTAAAGATTAGAAAACGTTAAAAAATTCTTTTTATTTTCAGTATTTGAAAACTTTTAAATGTTTGCAATTTTTTAATTAATCTTTAAATTTTGAGACAAATTACGTAAAATTATTTTGATGGTATTTGAGTTCCATACATGTATTTATCCAACTTGCTGCACCCTTTAGTAAGACTTGTAACTAATTCCATATCTATATCTTTTGCAAAGTTGACCATAACTTGCTGCACTCTTTAGTAATTGAATATTACGAACGTTAGATTCAAATATTTGCTATTACAAGTTAATTTACATTAACTTGTTGCACCCTTTAGTGATTAAACGTTACAGTAATGGACATTACATATGAAAGCTTCTTTTAAAATTCAACTTGCTGCACCCTTGAGTCCAGTGTTGTTGTCTTTTATACACCAGGGTCTTATGGTATAGTGCTTCGTGTTAAGATCTTATTCAATAAGAAAGATACAGCGCTTATTGAATATGCAGACGCTGCTATGACTCAAAACGGTTCATATTCATTTTTTATAATAATTCATTAGATCTAATTGAATAATTAAATTAATGTTTAATTGATTGATTCATAAAAAAATAATATTAGTTAAGTAACAGTTTGTGTAGATAACATGTCAGCCTCTTCCTCCCTACCTAAGCCCCTCCCTCCCTACCTAGGCCCTTCCGTCCCTACCTAAGCCCCTTGCACCCTACCTAAGCCCCTCCCTCCCTACCTAAGCCACTTCCTACCTAGGCCCCTTCCTCCATACCTAGGCTCTTCTCTCCCTTCTCTCCCTACCTAACCCCATCCCTCCCTACCTAGGCTCCTCTCTCCCTGTCTAAGCCCCTCCCTCCCTGTCTAAGTCTACCTCCCTACCTAGGCCCCTCTCTCCCTACCTAAGCCCCTTCCTCACGTAATTCCCTCCCTCCCTGTCTAAGCCCCTCCCTCTATTGAGCCCCTCCCATGTCTAATTAACCTAATTATATAATGAAATATAGATTATAATAAGCTGCTGTATTGTATGTTGTATAATATTTCAGCCATAATGCAGTTGGACCGCTGCAAATGGTGGGGCAAGATTTTGAAAGTGTCGTTGTCAAAGCATTCGCATATTCAAATGCCGCGAGATGGAGCATCTGTATGTATATATAGCTCTCTGCATTAGCTTATCTGCTGTATACTTACTAAAGGGTGCAGCAAGATTAATAACTGAATTAATAGAGTGTTATGTAAATGATGTCTCAAAGTAGCCTCTTACTAAAGGGTGCAGCAAGTTAAGTTTAACGTCTGGTTTACCGTATTATATGAATGATTTCTCAGATGTAGCTGTCAATTTAAGCCTCTTGCTAAAGGGTGCAACAAGTTATAGCTATAGCTTTTAATCTGTTTGTATCATATGATGCAATTAATTGCTATCTAACTGTTAATCTTTAATTAAGATAAGCTTAACTTAAGTTGATCTCTATTTAACTAGGATGCATGGATGACAAAAGATTTCACTAATTCTCCTCTCAACAGATTCAGAAATAAAAATGCCAAGAACTATAACAACGTCGCCTACCCCCCCTCTGCAACCCTCCATCTCTCTAACATTGCGTATGTTTTTGTGCTCTTTGTCTAAATTGATTCTTAGTTAATAATATTAGGGTTAGGGTTAACGCTAATATTTATAACTAATATAACTGAATTATATTATAATTATAGCAAATTTATAAGTCAGAAATTTTTACTATTGTATAATATTACTAAATTTCTTTTGTGAATGAATGAAAATTTCTTCAAGTTTTATACTTGGGTTTTGTATTCATTTATTTATTTATATGTATTCATTGATGTATTTATATGTATTCATTGATGTATTTATATGTATTCATTGATGTATTTATATGTATTCATTGATGCATTTATATGTATTCATTTATGTATTTATATGTATTCATTTATGTATTTATATGTATTCATTTATGTATTTATATGTATTCATTTATGTATTTATATGTGTTTATGCAGATATTTATATATTTATTCATTTGTATTTATATGTGCATGCATTTTATACTGATATATGTATGTCTATCTGTTATAATCACTACAGCCCTGGTGTAGCAGAGGATGATCTGAAGGATCTCTTCAGTGACTACGGGACTGTGGTAGCATTCAAGTTCTTTCCGTACGTCTGTCTCTCTCTCTCTTTCTCTGTCTCTCTCTCGCTCTCTTTTGTTTTTAGTTTATTTAAAGATCATTGAAAATTAATTAATTTAGATATAAGTACAGTATAATCCCGTTATATCGAAGCTCCATGAAAATTACTTCGATATATCAGGGTTTCGATATATCCAATTTAGTGCTGATCACCCGTTGACAAATGCCCGGGTAATAGATTCAGCCGACGGGTACCCGTTACCGGGCCTAAAGACAGCATTTTGACTGCATCAGTAGTGTAGCGCATAGGATTATTATTGTTGTAAGGGGCTGTCCATAAAGTAGTGCGCTTGAAATTCGAGTTTTTCAACCGCCCACCCGCCGCCCCCCCCCCTATTGCAACCTGTACGCTCAATTATAGAGACTGAGAATATACATAATCTCTCAATAGAGAGTGAGAGATTATAATGAGTGGAATTTCAGTCAGCGCTGCATTCATCAATGACTTGAAATGTGATCTATTCTAACAGCTGTGTTTACTTAGTCTGTTTTTATGTTGACAAATTAATTCCTTTATTTAAAACAGTCATGCAAAACAAAATAAGAAACTGAGACGCCGTTGATCGACCAATCAAAGAGTGCTGACGGTGGGTTTTCCCATTCATATGACCTCATAGGTGAAATCTGCGCGGGAAAGATTTACTCTGTGTAATATGTAATTAAAAAGTTTACAGCACTGACCAACAACGAAACTGTATGCAACTTTGATATATCTGATAGGATTTTGATTGACAGGGACTGAAATACAGCTTCGATATAACCGAGATTTTGATATAAGCGAGTTCGACATATCAGGGTTTACTTTGTATTAAGTAACGTTGTGTGTTGGCGGGACTGATTACTAAACTTCGATATAAGCGGAATTTCAATATAAGCGAGTTCGATATAACGGGGTTATACTGTATGTAAATATAAGCATTTTCTATCTATAATACGCACAAATAGAAAAAAACGTCATGTACAGACAGACAGACTATACAAGCTAATTTAAATTAGCAGGGCTATATAAAGAGCTATAATTAATGGTTTAATTAGTTCATTAATTAGTTAATTGATTGCCTTGTGTGTTACAGTACAGATAGAAAGATGGCTCTCATTCAGTTGGACTCACAGGAGGAGGCTGTGGCTGCACTTGTGGTACGAATCTTAGTCATTCATTTCATTCTTGCATTCATTCATTTATTCATTCATTCAATCATTCATTCATTCATTTACTCATTGTCTGGTTACTGAATTGATTGATCTCTTTTCAAACAATAAAAATAGTTTAAAGTTATATACTCGGCGCTTGCCTCCCCCCCAGCCCTGTCATTCCCAAATAAAAATAATTGACTGCTCTGCTGTGTTAAGAGTGAAGCGTTCACTCATCACTTGATACAGTTCATAACGCGTCAGTAAATAGAAGCATTTGTGCTGATGTGACTTTAATAAATAAATGTATATGTTTCAGGGACTTCATAATTATGAGTTGGTTGGGCAGCAGCATCTCAGGGTGTCATTCACCAAGTCCATTATTTAGGCTTGCACATCATCTTGCAAGCTTGTACTTCATCTTGCAATCTTGCACTTCATCTTGCAAGATTGCACTTCATCTTGCAAGATTGCACTTCATCTTAGAAGATTGCATTTAATGCAATCCTAGACTTAATCTTGCAAGCTTGGACTTGTTGCAAGTTTGGACTTGAAGTTGTAAACGCGGACTTAATGTTGTAAGCTTGCATTGCAATATTGGATTCGATATTGCAATCTTGCACTTACAAGCTGGCAACATCAAATGTAAAACTCCTGTTTCTTTTTGCTAGTTAAAAGTTAAACGCGATAAACTGTTTAACAAACGATAAACACATCAACATCTAAAGTTTCTAAACGATAATTTATATAATTACTGGCATTTGAACACTTTTAGTTCTGCGCCAGTGGTTCTCAATTACTTTTACTTGGGGGGGGGTCAAATTACTTTAAGGGCACATTTCAACCCCCCCCGCAACAATCACAAAAGTTTTACAGCACTGGTGCCCCCCCCCCCCCCCATGAGGATCGCTGTTGGATAGTTGTATTTGTTAAAGGCTAAAGGGGGCAGAAGAGTGATCATTTTGTTTATGCTTGATGATCTAATGTAGGCTACATGTTGTATGATATCATAATGGAGGCTCTTTTTTTTAAAAATCTTACTTGTTGCATCCTTTAGCAAGATATTTGATAGTCAAATGTTAATTTGGAGCTTAAAGTAATACATTTATCTTAGCTTTAATTTCTTAAAAAAACCAATTCTAGAATGATGTAACAATTTGAACAATAAATTGAATATTTATTTATTAATGAATATAAAACAAATATTTAGTTTATCAAACTTTAATTAAAAACAGACTAATTATAATAGTAACAATATCGGGGGGGGTGTGGGGGGGTAGTTATCCCTTTAGATTGTTTTGAGACCAATGCCCCACCCATTCCTTCCCCCCCACCCCATAGAACATAATGTATTTTTAAAATTAATTCAAAATATACATTAAAGATTTATCTTAGCTTCATAGATAAAAATAGATTTAGACAACCATTTGTATTTTCAAATATCAATTATTAATTCTAATTTAGAATTATTTTTAAATATCCAGCAGCATAACGGTAAAAAATAAATAAATCGCTAAAGGGTGCAGCAAGTAAAACTTTATGTCTGGATAAACTTATGAACAATGATGTCGCAGACGTAGCTGTTACATTAAGCGTTTTACTAAAGGGTGCAGCAAGTCAATATTACCATTAAGAATGACATTACTTAGCCGCCTTGCTAAAGGGTGCAACAAGTAGGACTCAATAAAGTCCACAGCAGCGTAGATTGTTAGCGATGATGACGTCAGTGACTGCGTCAAATACAAACTGAATGTTGTTTGTATCAGTAGCACAAGTCTGATGACAGTAGATCTCCTTGGAGACAGATCTATTTTTAGCCTCAAACTCTGATTGGATGAAGACAGAGGCCGCTGTGTACGTCTGTTCCCCTGTTAGGAAAGTTAGGTAGAAATAAATAAAAACAAAAATGTGCACAGTCAATCAATACATCAGTCAATAAATCAATCAGTCAATCAATACATCAGTCAATGAATCAATCAGTCAATCAATATATCAGTCAATGAATCAGTCAATCAATACATCAGTCAATGAATCAATCAGTCAATCAATACATCAGTCAATGAATCAATCCGTCAATCAATACATAAGTTAATGAATAAATCAGTCAATCAATACATCAGTCAATGAATCAATCAGTCAATACATCAGTTAATGAATAAATCAGTCAATCAATACATCAGTCAATGAATCAATCAGTCAATCAATACATCAGTTAATGAATAAATCAGTCGGTTGTCAGTCAATAAATTGATACTAAATTAATCAGTCCATTAACAATTCTACAATGACTTCAATAATATTATTACTTTGACAATCAGTCAATTAGACAATCAGTGAATCAGAGACAGTCAATGAATTAATCAGTCAATCAGCGAGTCAAATAAACAATACAATTAAACAAGAAGCAACAAACAAACAAGCACACAAACAAGCACACAACAAGCACACAAACAAGCACACAAACAAAGCATTATATCGTATACAAAAGTAACTTTTGTATACAATAAAAGCAGAATTAAAGTTCTATTAATCAACTAATTAACTACCTAATTAATCAACGAATTAACTACCTAATGAATCAATTAATTAACTATCTAATTAATCAATTAACTACCTAATTAATCAACTAATTAACTACCTAATGAATCAATTAATTAACTACCTAATTAATCAACTAATTAACTACCAAATTAATCAACTAATTAACTACCTAATGAATCAATTAATTAACTACCTAATTAATCAACTAATTAACTACCTAACGAATCAATTAATTAACTACCTAATTAATCAACTAATTAACTACCTAATTAATCAACTAATTAACTACCTAATTAATCAACTAATTAACCGACCGCTTAACTAAACTGACCGGTATAAGAAGGAAAGCAGACGTTGAGAGAGGATCTTTGTATTTTCTCTTCAAATAAATCTTTTTTGTTGAGAAATAAAATGATGGACGTCTCAACGAACCAACGACTGTTGCAGATTGAGTCGAATAACTTGAGACTGTCATGCAACCGATTCTAGACAACAACAATATTGCTTCTAAAGGGTGCAGCAAAGTAAAGCATTAAATAGATATTAAAGAATAATGTAAAAGCTTAATAACTGATGCTACTGATGTGTATGATGTAGATTTTAAATATTTTGCTAAAGGGGCAGCAAGTTAAGTTTAGCTTAATGTTCAGATTACAGTTGTAAACAACATCAAAAACGCAAGCATTCAAATAAGCTTATTACTAAAGAGTGCAACAAGTAAATTAAGAATTAACATCCAGATTACTAATTATTCAGTCATATTGTAAACAATCACTCAGAATTATTACTAAAATTATTGCTTTTTACTAAAGGGCGCAGCAAATCACTTTATTATCTAGTCACTCATCATTTGTGAGTAAATCTGTTATTTAATTTACATAAATAATTGAATTATCTTTACATATAAATATCATGTCTACATTCATTTAATTTGTGTTTAGAGGAGGGGGGGAGGTTGTGGGGGAGGGGTGGCTGGATTACAGAAAGAGATCGTGGGAGGGGATGGGGGGGGGGTATTACCATGCCTATTTCATTTCAAGTTGAAAATCGTTCTGCTAAACAATTTAATTAGTAATTTGAAATCTGAGCTCATGATTGCTGATTAAATGCTACCGGGAGAAAACTAATTGAATGTGATTGCACTAACATAGCAAGTAGTGATCAGTGATTGAAGGATTATTTGTACAATTATATCAGTAAATTCATTCCCATATATGATACAAATATTATGTTAATCAACTAATTATTCAAAAATTAATCAATCAATCAGTCAGTTAATCAATCAATCAAGCAATCAATCAATAGGTCAATTAAACAATCAGTCAATCAAGCAGTCAAACAATCAGTCAATTAAGCCAATATACCAATTAGTCCAATCAATCAATCAATTAGTGAATCATTCAATTAAATGGTTAGTTAATTATACTCCAGCATTAAGCCAAACTAAGCCAGCATTAAGCCAACCAACATTAAGCCAACATTATGCCAACATTAAGCCAGCATAAAGCTAACATTAAGCCAACCAACACACATTAACCCAGCATTAAGCCATCATTAAGCCAACATTAAGCCAGCATTCAGTACTCACGGTTGTCTCATCTTCATGCAGTACTTGATCGTATTCACTCATCGCTACACAGAAGATGATGGCAGTGACGTCCTCAAAACAATGAATCCATTTCTTTCTCTCGGATCTCTGGCCCCCCACGTCAAATAATCTACAAAAATACACCCCCCCCTCACGTCAAATAATCTACAAAAATACACCCCCCCCCAACATCAAATAATTAGCAAAAATACACCCCCCTCCAACATCAAATAATTTGCAAAAATACACTCCCCCCACGTCAAATAATTTGCAAAAATACACCCCCCCAACATCAAATAATTTGCAAAAATACACCACCCCCAGTCCCAGATTTTACAGAAATTATCCACAAGAAAGAAGATAAAAAGAAGAGGATTGTTCGTTATTTAATGTCACATCAGCACAAATGCGTCTATTTACTGACACACTAGTAGCTAACTAACTGACTGATTGACTGACAGACTGTCTGACTAGCTAACTGACTAACTGATTAACTAAGTAACTGACTAACTGACTTACCTACTGACTGACTAACTGACTGACTACCCAACCAACTAACTAACTAACTGACTGACTGACTGACTGACTGACTGACTGACTGACTGACTGACTGACTGACTGACTGACTGACTTACAGACTGTCAGACTAACTAACTGACTAACTAACTAACAGCACAACTGAATTAAAAGTCATTACAAACAAATAAAAGATAATAATATGTTTTGAACCTAAAATGCAGTTTCTTGAAATGGAACTGTACTTCCACTATGCCAGTAGTCTTCACTCTGGTCCTAAGTATATCCTGCTCACTAGGCATGTAATTAGGCTGACCAATCCTGTCCAAGCTATCCAGGAAACTAGGTCAACGGAAAAAATAAACCGGGTCATCAACCAATAAAATTGCAAGAAAATAGATCAATGTGACTAGTGGTGAATAAAAACCAAATTAAGTAAGTTAATATTTATTAACCAATTAGATTGAGATAAACTAGGTCAAGTCATTGATCGATTAAGTCAGACACAGATAATTAGGATAGACAAATAGACAGAAGCATAGACAGATAGACAGACACATATATAGACATACAGAGAGACAGACACATGCATAGACATACAGAGAGACAGACACATATATAGACATACAGAGAGACAGACACATATATAGACATACAGATAGACAGACACATATATAGACATACAGAGAGACACATATATAGACATACAGAGAGACAGACACATATATAGACAGGCAGAGAGACAGTGATAGACAGATAATAATATTTGCAGAGACAGACAGAAATTAAAAAATATACTAACAAGCTGACAGATGGACAGTCATATAAACAGACAACAGACAGACATATAGACAGACATAAACACATAGATAAACAGATAAATAAGCAGACACATAAGCACCTTTAATGAATATAGAAAAATTGAATAAATAAAGACATTATAAAATCATCTCACTATTCAGCCATGAAAGCCAAACAAATGCTCTCACTATTCAACCATAAAAGCCAAACGAATGCTTTCACTATTCAGCCATGAAAGACAAACGAATGCTCTTACTATTCAGCCATAAAAGTTAAACACATGCTTTCACTATTCAGCCATGAAAGACAAACGAATGATCTTACTATTTAGCCGAGTCATTGAGCTGGTATTCATTTGACCTATTATAGCAGGCCTGTAGGCCAGTGTCAGCCCACAGCCTCTTAGCTGAGGTCAATAGGTCAGAGGTCAGCTGTTCTGTGTCACTGCCAAATATCTTCATCACTTCTAGAACTTTCTGTGCATCAATCTAGTGAACAAAGTGAGTCACTTAATGAGTGATTCACTTGATGAGTGAGTCACTTAATGAGTGATTCACTTAATGAGTGAGTCACTTAATGAGTGAGTCACTTAATGAGTGAATCACTTAATGAGTGAGTCACTTAATGAGTGAGTCACTTAATGAATGAGTAACTTAAGAAGTGAGTTACTTAATGAGTGAGTCACTTAATAGTGAGTCACTTAATGAGTGAATCACTTAATGAGTGAGTCACTTAACGAGTGAGTCACTTAATGAGTGAGTCACTAATTCTAAATTTTTTCAATACTTATAGAAATAAAACTTAACTTCTTTCCTTATGATTTAATGTCACATCAGCAAAAATGCATCTGTTAATTAACGTCACATCAGCACAAATGAGTCTATTTACTGACGTGTTATGAACTGCGTGTATGTATAAATCAAGTGATGAATGAATGCTTCACTCTTAACGTCACATCAGCACAAATGCGCTATTTACTGACGCATTATGAACTGTGTGTGTATATAAATTAAGTAATGAGTGAACGCTTCACTCTTAACACAGCAGAGCAGTAAAGTATTTTTATTTGCGAATGACAGGGGGGCAAGCGCCGAGTATAAGACTTTAAGAAATAGTCTTGCTAAAGAGTGCAGCAAGTCAGTGAAATATTACACAAGTATACAACATGAACCAATCAGAATCTACAAACAATACTACAGTCTATAAACTGATTGGTTGCTATAAATAGCCTATCTAACCTCTCTAGAAGCGTCCGTATATTCAATATTCAGCGAGGACATAGCTCTAATAATAGCAACCAATGACTGAAGAGTATTACTAAACACTATAGGACGAAATTGTTTGTTAACGTCCTTCGTAAAACCGCCCTCATGGATAATTCTGAAGATAATTTAATAAATATCTCCAGGTATTTCTATTTCATTTTATATTTAAAGTTCAGCGATAATTAATATTAATAGAAAACAAAGTCAACGAAGATGTCAATGTTGTCAACTTAGTGAACAGAGTGCAAGTGATGAGTGAACAGAGTGCAAGTGATGAGTGAACAGAGTGCAAGTGATGAGTGAACAGAGTGCAAGTGATGAGTGAACAGAGTGCAAGTGATGAGTGAACA
>JAQIXG010004707.1:0-12476 GCA_034700105.1 Oconnorella tubifera
CAAGGAGGACTTTGTCTGTCCCATGGATGGGGGGGGTAATGGGGGGAGGGCTAATGGACACGGGGGGGGCAAGGTGGGGAGTCTATCTACCCCACATCTTAACGGGGTGGACGCGGGAGGTCAGGGGGGTGGGGGAACTTTACCGTCAAGACTTAGGGGGAGGATTGACAGGGGAGCGGGGGTACCCAGGGAAGAAGATGAGGTAGGCCCCCTATGATTATTTTTTGTTTAATATATTTGATATAGCAATTATTTATTGTATTGTTAATTAATTGTAAATGTTTCCACAATAAATTTATGCAATAAATTTACTCGAGATTCAGACTAAGAATCATGTGAGAGATTGTAGCAATGATGAGCTGCATGTGAAATTGATTTAATGTATAAATCACATTAAATCTCGTATAAAACTTCTGTGAAATAAAAACCGGATGATTAATTCTTAGAGTTTAAATTCTGTTTTGCAGAGATTTTAAAAGTATATATTTTGCGTATAATTTACACTGAATTATTAATATT
The DNA here is from genome assembly GCA_034700105.1 of Oconnorella tubifera. NCBI lineage: Eukaryota > Metazoa > Annelida > Clitellata > Enchytraeida > Enchytraeidae > Oconnorella > Oconnorella tubifera. The sequence continues at coordinate 520 of JAQIXG010004707.1, forward strand.
TTAATATGATTTCACACTTTTTCACATATTTTCTTTATTGTCACACATTGCTCTGTTTATTTATTTGATTATTGTAAATATTTGAAAATGTTAAAAAATTTACGAGACATTACATTGATAAGAAATCTTTAATGAGACATTATAGAGTTATAAAAATATTAAATTTATTACATTGTAGCGAAGTGTTGACTCATCATTCATTTAACATATCTTTGGTACGTTTGTTGCCTTAAACACAAATCAACACTCTATCTATTCTTGCTTCCATCCGCTTTCTATCCAGCTTCTATTTTCAATCAAATAGAATTTCTATTTATCATTATGTCGGCAGAATATCAGTCTCTCTGTTTCTATATGTAGATCTAATAGCAATTTATGTGTTTATAAATTGTAATTTGAGTGAAATTATTTAAAATATAAACATAAGGAGTGCTGTCGTTAACTGCTGTATAAATGAGAGGAGTGCTGTTATTTTATAATCCTCAGCACGGCATTATTTTTTTAATAAGCTTTACCCTTATGTAATCTTAATTAGTTAAACCCGATTACATCTCATTTGGTAACAGCCACCCTATATCTAACCGTTGTCCTATCAATTGATTTGTTTTATGAACTTTACTAAATAATACTGATCAAGATTGACAGGCTACTGGCTAATGGGGCGGGGCTTGCTAAAAATAAGGCTTTCTTATAGATACTTTATATAATTTTGTAAAACCTTGCTTAGACCTTTATGATTTCACTCTATTTCACTGCTTTGCTTATTTCACACAGCAAATAATGTTATATTTCATTATTGCTTTATTTTAGATTTTGCCACTTGTGTTACATTTTTAGCATATATTTACTTACATGCCGTGTGGTATACTTTTTGTCTAATTCATTGATTTATTTAACTCTCTCAGTTTCACAGCACTCTTTTCACTTTTCACTATGCAACTCTATTTCATAACTGTTATTTCATAACTGTTATTTCATAACTCTTAACCTATTTCATAACAATTTCATTATTGTTTTATAACATATTTCATAACTGTTTCATAAAAAGGCATAACTTTTTCCTAACAAATTTAACTATTTCATAGAAATTTAAAAGCTGTTTAGTTAGTTCGTAACTCTTTCATAATTTTGCGGACATGGTTTTGAGAGATTTGTTGTAATTTTTTCATGAAATTTCTACCAAATTTCAGAAGAATTCAATGAATAAATCTAATAGACAAATAGGTGCTTTATCTGAAGAGATAAGTACACTAACGGTGAGTTGTATCTCTGCAAGGATGGTTGTTTGTTAGGTTGGTTGTCTGCCTCGTTGTCTCTCTTGAGATCAAACTACATTGTCAATTATTTTCTTGTAATCTTATTCAAAATATAATTTTATTTTCAAACTATTGCGTTGTAACTCAATTTTTTTTCATATTTAGTGAATGATTTTATTTTTAATACGATAACTTTTTGATTAAAATCACTGGTGTGCAAAGTGATTTGTTGATAAGTTAACAAAGGCAAAACAATCAATTGTGATTGGGAGATGATTTTATAAATTAGACAGCTATAAATACTAATATTTATAATATTTAGTATCTTTTATAAATAACGAGTCTTATTGATAAAAATAATTATTATATAAAATATATATACATATATTATAAATAAATATGCTTTTCCAATTATATTTTATCGAATAAAATAGAGATTGCCTTAAAATTAAGCAACCAAATCTAGTTTAATATATTGAACCAATAGAAACGTCTGATTTTTTCACTGGTACAACTTTCCACTGCTATTGTTTGGAAAATCTGAGTGTCTTTGACTCGTTATGAAATTAGACGTTGAATTAGATTATAATTGAAATAATTGCGGATGTAGTTATGCTTCTAGGTTGTGTTCTTTCATAATAGTTGATGTTGTCTTATTAGAAATACTATTGTTGTATATAGTTAATGGTTTTTATGAAAAAGTTGTGTTTTTAACTTTTTATTTTTGTGTAGCTTTTTACATATATGCATCTTGTGTATATATGTACAATTATAAAATGTATTATTAAGTATAATGGGTATGTACGTTTCATCAAAGGACGATTCGTCTGCGGACTGTTTGTCAAGGATATTTGTTAGGTTTAGGGTTAGAGTTATGGTTATGGTTAGGGGTCCTAAGAATCATTCGTTTCAAGAATAGGCCTTGACAAACAGTCCGTTGACGAATTGTCCTTTGAAGAATCGTCCTATAACCAGATATTGTGTCGTATATTTTTATGTATCATTTTTGTGTGAGATTTAAATTTTCTCTCATTATCGCCATTTCTATTGAGCGATAATTGAAGACCTTTGTTAAAAAATACTATATTTATTTATTTATTTATTTATTTATTCAAAACTTTCTAATATTCTGAAAGTACTTTGAATATGCTTTGACGATAAATTTATCAAAATTTAGCCCTCCCCCCTCTTTAAATTTAGATTTATTTAATACGGTTACTTTAATTATTAATTAAGAATTGGATTTTTGTTAAGATTTATTAAAAATCTGCTTTATTGTTCTGTTAATTTTACTATCATTTCTAACTTACGTTAATTAATTAAGAATGAATTAAAGAATTTAACGGAGCTTTTAGTCAAGTCCAGTATGATTATATTTGACAGGATTATGACCAATGTAAACTTACGTAGAGAATTTTTAGTCATGTACATTTCGATTACAATATTTTATGTTTACTGTTAATTTGTATTCAATTTGCTAATTTCGTTTCTTAGATATCGCAACTTGTAATTTAGCTGATTAGTTTTTGAAATTATTTAATAAAATAATGACTGATGTTTAGGAAATTTATTATGAATTGTGTATATTAGGTTGTATCTTCAAAATTCTGCAAAATTTCTTTATTACTATTATTAAATCATATTTGGTTTGGTTAATTTTCCATTAGGATCGATTCATTTTACATTGATTTTAAGAAAGGTCATTAATAAGGCATTTCAACCTTCAGATAATTTTTAAAATGATGTCCATAGTTTAATTGATTGTTATATTCATTTTTATCATTACATTATTGTTTATTCTATATGAAAACGTTTATAAATCAATACTTTTTCTTATTAATTCAATTTTTCATGTTTTGAAATATGAACTTAAATTTTTTGAAGCATATGGAAATATTATATTTGATAAAATAATATATTTATATCAAATTTAAAAAGAAATATTTTATAGAATTTAAGTTGTTCTGTCTGTGTTTTTTTTATTTCAGCATTTATTGTCTCGAGATGGTAGATACTTGGACACTGTGCCTACGTCTGATGTCTGACCCCCCGCCCTCTACCCCTTAACCCCTCCCCCCCCCCCCCCCATCCAACTTCTCAGTTATCTTAACTTTCATTTTAATCTACTGACCTTTGACATGTTCTACACTGACCTTTGTTTTAAGTCGATAACTTTTATATGACTTCTTGTACGTGACTTGTCAAAACGGCCCAGACAAATGGGCCCGTCTATTTTATTTCTTAGGGTTAGGGTTAGATAGGATTTAGGTTTGAAGGTAGTGTAAGTGCTAGGGTTAGGGTTAAGTTTACAGTTAGTTAGGTTTATGGTGATTAAATGAGTTGATGGGGCTATATTGTTGGGTTAATGTATTCGGGGCCGTTTTGTCGGGGTACCCTTCTTTTGCATGGCCACTTTTTGAAATTTTCAGTGGCATAAATTAGAGATTAAATTTTAATTTATTTCATTCAATAAATGTCATTGTTTTAATTTTGAGTTAATTTTAACTGATTTGCTGATATTTTATAAATATCAACAAATTATGATTTTGTATAAACATTTGTCATAGAAACATATTGACTGCTTTCAAGACAATATTTTGATTTTTCAGCTGAAAATAGCAAAATTTACAAATTGACTTTTTGGGCTGATGTGACATAAATTCAAAGTAGTTATGATTGATTTTTAAACATTTAAAGTAATTTTAACTATGCGTTTCTATAGCTAATTTGACGTTTTTTAAGTTAAAACCAGTTTTAAACTGGTTTTAAACTGGTTTTAATGCAGATTTGAAGAAAAAACACCATGCAGAAATGTTATTTAAGTAACTATTATGATAATTATTATTTTTAATAACTGTATAATGTATCTGTATGTTTAGACGATAGCATTGATTATAATTAAGTGCAATATACATCTATGCAAAAATCGTATATTCCTTAACAAAAGTGACTTTAGCGAATATGCAATGTAGGCCCCTAGTTGTTTGTATTTCGCTTATTTTTTGTATTATTTGTATATATTTACATGTCTTATGCTCTATGCAGTTTTATTATGCTGCATTTTTGCATGTTTTAATTTTGCAACTTATGCACAATTTTTAATAATTAAAATATGGCACACCTTTTTTATGCGTCTTGATTTTGGTAACGTTAAGCTTAAACTGAAATTAATTTTTTTTGCTTAGTTGATGGTTTTGTCACCCGTTATAATACGTACAAGTGACTCTTTCTGTACATTCTCCAATTAGGAGATACGCCTGAAATTTACTGAGATTTTTTGAAAATTTGAGTTATTTATAACAAGTTAGGTGAAAGGATTCATCTTGATGTGTATAATACTTTTATAATAATTCTAGTTGGTTGAGTGAAATATTATTCTTACTGAAGGATGCGGCAAGTACTTTTTTTATCAATAACTATGTAGTAGTTTATTACTGTGTTGTGGTCAAATTTGCCTTTGAAAAAGACTTTATGTATATACAAATTTGTATATACAAACTTGTCTAATTATACAAGTTTGTATATGTGTCTTTCTGTGCCTTATTATTTAAGACTTTTCCATTACGAGTCAAGTTTTAATCTTGTATCAAAGAACGTGAAACAATTAAGTCTTCTTATTTCTTCTTTTTATGTAATTAGCGTAATTAAGTTTTATACGTTATAAAGATCTTTGTCAGTGTTTAAGTTTTACTCTGAATTAACGTTGTTAGATGTTGCTATTAAACTACGGGTCATGTGTTAAAGGGTGCAGCGAGTCAGTGTTGGATTCGATTCTGGAATCTTTTTGCTTCACATTCAGCACACTAATCACTCTGTTCAGCTGAGATCCTGACAATTCAACCTTAAGAAAATGTTAACCTAAAAAACAACATTAAAAACATTAACCTTAAAAAAACTTTTTTTATTGTAATTTTACGTAAACTGCAATATATTGTAACCGACGTATAAATTTTAATTATATTGTAACCGACAATATATTGTACCTACGTCAGTTACAATATATTGTAACTTTTTAATTTATATCCAGAGCAACTTTAAATATATGATATTTCTTTTTATTTTTATCAATTATTGTTTAACTGAGCTCTATTCTATTAGATATACTTACAGTATTATGCTGCTTTATTTATATTATATAACTTTAATTAGACTTGTATGCTATTGTGTCTGTCATATTATAATTATGCATTTTGATTTAAGCGATAAAGTTTTACTGCTGATTTACTCGTAACATTTTTTTATTTAAGAAATTCATTGTAATTGATTATTATCAAATAACACGGATGTTAATTAAAAATTATTTCAGATAGCTTTATTTTGCTTCCCCCTCCCATTTTTGATTGCATAAGACTCAAAGAGTTCACTCATCACTTGATTTATACACAGTTCATAAAGCGTCACTAAATAGACGCATTTGTGCTGATGTGACATTAGTCCAAAAATTATATTAAAATGCATTTAATTACAGTTTCCGATTAGAAATCTGTGCATTATATGAATTTTTTGTACTAAATAATAAATAACAGACTATTAATTAATGATATTAATACGTTTAAAGCCTTGCAGTTAAATTAAATCTACTTTTTGTTTATTTCATATTGATAAAAAAATATATATCGGAAATAAGTTAAGGAACTAATTAATAATGGAACATTTATTAATATTTTCACTTACTCGCACATATTAAATAAGTTTTTTTAAAGCAACATATTGACCTCCTGAAGAACTGTTGTGTAAATGTGTACAATACAAAAATTGCATTATAACGTGTTGTAGATTTTGACAGTATTTTGATTTTCATGGAGGATAAACTGTAGCCTTTAGATAATCATTTTATTTTATCATGTTTAAAAAGTGTATATAATGTTGATTAGTAGATTCTGAAAATCTCGCGAGAGAGAGAGAGTGAGTGAGAGAGAATTGTTTAATTAATGTAGTTTAGTTCTTTAGTTTCTTTGTTTTTATTTAAGCCTATTGATTTGTATCCTTAAAATAAACGCGTTTAATATTACGAGTGATTTTATCATTTTATCAAATTTATGAAACAGTCTCTTCATTAGCTCATTATGAATCTCATTTATCAGAAATGGTATTCATAAAGAAATTCTGATAAATCGCACAACAAATAATTAACTAGTTTTAAAACATGTTTAAGTACAGTTTAGGTTAAATCCCACAAGCGCAAGAGTATTGCAGTTATTTCATTGGTTTTCTTCACTTTTATTAAAGCAAGCCTAAAAACTAACGTTCAAATAAGTAAAATAGTGTGTGATTTAAACCATTATTAAGAATTTGCTGTATTTTTAATTTTCATATGCACACTCCAGCAAATTGGCCAATAAATAGACATTTTGTAAGCTATAATTGTATGCATAGAAAAATGATAAAATAATTTTAAATAATTATTGTACTGCACAGAGTTTTGTGTCAAATGTGATCACTTAGTTACTGATCATCCAATTGATAACATTCAATAAATAACATTTTACACTTGATATGACATAAGCAAAGAACCATTAGATTTACAAAGTCTTTATTTTCTAAAAACAATTAAAAATCATAAATAATTTTAGTTTATATTTGCACCGGATGCTAATAGTTTCGTTTCTGATTCTTCGCCAGAGGTATCAAAACTTGCAGTTGTTACTATGATAGATGGAACCATGAATACGTCATCTGTTACGTCCTAAATGTGTTAGAAAACGTACAGTTACGAGTTACATTAAATGTTTGTAGGTAAGAAGAAAGAATTCAATTTTAATATTTTAGTTATTAAAATTGAATGATGTTATCATATGTTACATTTGTTAACATTGTCTAATTTTAAAGCAAATGTGCAAGTTACACATAAAAATGCAACTCTCAATATGTAAATTGTCACGTAAATTTTATTTTCAAGCTTTACATAATTGTGTTTTTACATACGTTGACCTTTTGTACTTGTACAATGTACAACAGGCATTAAAAGAATTAATTAGTAAATTAGCCTTATTAACCTGACTTTATACTGTTTTGTCATGTTTTAAAAAGGTGTCAAAATAATAGTATAAAGTAAGATATATTGAAATAATTCCTACCAGTTCAGGTTGTTTTTGCTGTTTTCGTTTATCTAAAATTAACCACCAATATGTAAAACAACAATAATAATTATAATAAACATTAAACAACAAGTTGAATAATAAATACAATAAACAATAAATAAACATATATAAAATACTAATACTAATATTACCGTACAATAAATAATGACGAAACATGTAAAATGCAGTAATAACAGCAATATAAATAATTTACAAGCATGCATAATAATAATGAAAAGAATTATCAAAATAAATAATAAACGCAAACCAAAAAATTTCTATTTTAATAAAAAAAAATAACTTACGAAAGATTTCTTTACGTTTTTGAAGAACAAGACAAAGAATGCTAAGAAGAACGCCCCCCACTAAACACAAAGAGATGGAAATATAGAACATTGGGGAGCTGGAACGAGAGGGCGAAGGGGAAACTTGTTCCGAAGTAAAAACTTCAGAAAAGTTTTCATTTGTTATATTAACAGATTGATCATCCTCATGGGATATCGTAGTCGATTCCGAAGAAAATTCTGGTTTAATATTAAAATTCTGTTCAATTAAAACATTCTGTTCTATTAGGTTAACAAATAGCAAATTTGCTTCAGTTTCATTTTCTTCATTAATATTGAGCCTCTGGTCGGTTAAAAAAGGTAGCTGCGTTGATTCGGTACAACTTTGAATTAAATTTTCTTCTTCATTAATAAAAGGTTGTTCTGTTGTAAAAGGTAGCTGATTTAAATTGGATGAAAATTGATCTCTGATCTGTGGCTCTTCAGTAACGGTTGATGTAAAATGTTGAAGTGATTGAGTTTGAATTTGACCGCAATCTTCATAAAAATCTGTATAGAATGAAAAAATATTCAAAAAAATTATAAGACGGAATAAATATTAACTAAAAATGAAAGAGTTAGCCTAACTTCTTTTCAGTTTGTATAATGTTTTATGCTATTAACATTGCTATAATTCGTAATTTATGCAAATGAATAACTTCATGACGAATTAAGCGCATTATATGTATCGTATATACACGCAACACATAATACATTACATTTAAAACAAGAAGTAAATTACAATTAGTTTTAAAATCACAATCTGATCGATTTAAGGCGGAGGCCGGTACTTATTTAAATTTAAAATATTAATCTAAAACACTTTTCTCAGGAAAGAAATTAGTTTAAAAAACAGATTTGAGAAAATAGTTTCTAGTTTTTACTAGGTAAATAAATTAGAAACGTAGACCTGAGCTATTAATCTAGAGATGTTAAATGTTTATTTAATTACACTTATATTGTATTAATTACTGTGAGTTCAAGCTGTGTGAAACTGATTAGGCAACTAGATGCGCCACCTGGCATTAGCCATCCGCATTCGTTGTTTCGCAAATACTTCATGTTGCTGTAAAATACTATATGTATCATAAAAAATAAAACATCATTATATCATAATTTATAATAATAAATAACTTCAATTAACCTGGACAGTTCTCAGCACATAACCGAATATCGTCTTCACTCATTTTCAACTGATCACAAATGTCACTGCATGCAATATTGCCGAGTTCTGAATGCTTAAAATGCCGCAAATTGCAGTCAACAAATGCTGAAAATAGGAAATTTTCAACAGCTTTTTGTTATACCGACTCAAACATATCAAATATATTCACAAAAATCAATGTATTTATCTAAAATTTATCTAGACAAACTAAAATTCTATCATTCACTAGTTTTAAGCATTCATTTTTTATTAATAAAGGTTAATAATTTTATCACTTTGCAATTACTTTCTTGACACTTTTATTTCTGTTACTAGCTACATGTTAGAATTTCCTACTGATTTCAGAAGAAGATTGATTGCTATGCGTTAGAATGAAATAAAGTTTGATAGCATAGGTTAGAGATTCTCAATCTGTAGATTGCGTACCTCTAGTCCAGTCTAGGGATCGTCTGGGAATTTGAAGGGGGTCGCGAGAGAGCTATACAAGTTTTATTTCATCACAATATGCCTTTAATTATTGATATTGGAGTCCTTATTTACCTACCATAATCGATATCTAGTTTAATATATTAGTTTCATTTAAAAAGTTGGGATCATATTGTTGACTAGTATGATAGATATCAGATTCAATCTGTTCATTTATTTAAATAAAACTTGTATTGCCTTCTGTCAATAGATAAGTACAACGGCTGCTGGCATGCCTTATAAAATTAAACTTCACATCACATCAATATTACAATTTGTACCACACGTTTTATAAAAAAAAATATGCTAATTGTGGGGTATGTGTTTCAACGATGACCATTGTTCGCTGTGTGATTAAAAATATACTCTGTGGTCGTCACTGGTGCATTGGTGGCGTAGCCAGGAAATGAGCAAGGGGGGGAGATGACTTCAAAAGTTTCAGTGATGACTTTTTAGTTATTACTCATTTTTGTCACTGTTTTGTCTTCATTTTTCAATACATTGTCAAAAGTGGAGGTATAATGTCTAAAGTCACACTTTTAACATTACACTAAAAAATTACCTTCAATGAGAGGTTATAACCCCTATAACCCCCCCCCCCTTTGCATATACGCTGTTTGCTTGTGTGTTGCGTGCACCTCAGAGATCATGTTCAGCAAGATTAAGAACCTCTTTTGTGGGCGGTTATATATAGGCTATTTGTTGCGAAAGTAATAAACAGACAATTCTAGTCAATAAAGGAAAATTTTCACTGTTGTCCGAAATCAAACATGAACTTGTCTTCAAAATTACCGGAATTATAAACGTTGCTCTCAAGTAAAGTAGCGACAAAACTGTTGGGGAGTTTCCAAGAAGGTTAGCGTTGATCCCTTATCAAATCTCATGAAGAGAGACAGCTTAGCAAATGCAGTGAAAATGATTCTCCCAGTCGAAATAATGTTAGAACAGCGCTTTTAGTATTAGGTATTTGATTTTATTATTACACTATTTAATAAGAAATGATTGAAATTATCAACATTATCGTTTTCTAAGCAATAAATAGATAACTGTAAATATAATTATTAGACTATTATTATTACGATAAAAACTACAACATAACATAGACTTCCTTATATTATAGCACAATGTATACTCACGCGTTGTACTAGATTCAATGATAGCAGATTGACCTAGCTGAAGTGTATAATATAATATTTGAACTATTTGGAGGTAAAATAATACTGAAACTTCCATTCTCAGTAATTTCACTTTTCGCTAGAGTAAATTATGACAATAAAGCGATAAAAATATACTTCTGAAAGAAATAAAAATTTCTTTGATGTTATAACGCTCTAGGATAAGGGTTAGGGCTAGAGACCCCGGCATCACAGAATCACTTTAACTATCATACTATATTACTATTTAGTGCTCTCTGTGAAATCTTCAGCTTCGGTGTTTGATAACTTTTAAATTTCATAAAATTAGTAAAATTTTACACTTATTAAATATTATTTTATACTTAAGATATAAAAGTATCAATTAACTTTGACGAAAATTTATTAGCTTTTACAATATGCAAAACTACTCAAAATCTATCATCGATGCGATATATTATCACAGACTTATTAATTAGTATTTTAAACACAGTAGCCTAAGCCTACATGAGTCGAACATATGCTTTAGATGGTTGATCGTATTAATTCTATTTTATTATTATAATTATAACTAATTCATTCTGTAGACGTATACATACCGTATATATACCTACGGACTAGAAGTAAGTTACTCAGTTATTGACTACAAGGGTTTACATTACTAAATATAAAGTAGACACAAAACTGTTTCTCTCATTTATATTACTTTACGTAATACTTTATCACAGGCCCGCTAGCTTTAAACGTCTTCCAACTGGGCTCAACCAAGCAAAACAAGATTCTGGCTGTAGACTCGACTTTCAGTGAATCACTGATAGGTTATTGTTGACTTTTTTATTCAGATTTTACTCTGAAAGAGTTCCGGAAGTGACGACTAGTTAAGTAGAAGACTTTTGTTCAAATCCGTACAATGGGGTGCTTAGCGCAAGAGGGGGGAGGGGGTGAAAATCTATTATTGTAACTTAAACTTAGTGAAGGCGGAGGGGGGGGGGTGCAAGGAACTTTGTATGCATGCATATTGTCATTTTGTAATCGATGCTTACGAGCAGATAGGCCTATAGATATATTCAGCTAGTTTTAAAAAGTTGTAAAAATTGATTGTTTTAAGATTAGGATTAGGCTTAAGGCTTACCCTAATGTACTATTAGGGTAAGCGTTAATGGATTTATTTTTAATGTTCTCGATCAGCTAAATATAGCTGTACTATATTTAGATACGAAATCCATTAGACAATAGCAATTAATATGCTGGAATGATCTAAGGAATCGCTCTTACACTCTTATAATTAATTAATTTACATAAAAAGTAAATTACATCAAAGCCCCTCCCCTCTCACCCTCAGTTGATGAACTAAAAAAAATAAAAATCCGAAAAACTTTATGAAAATAGTAAATGACGATAGATACTCTTTTTGTTTTACTTGTCAACTCCCGAGTCTGAAATTGTAATAATATTTTTATAATAAAGTAACTCACAACACGAACAATTTCATTATATATATATATAATTATATATATATAATGAAATTGTTCGTG
>JAQIXG010004708.1:0-12475 GCA_034700105.1 Oconnorella tubifera
AAATTTACTGTCCCTTAAAGGGTTCAAATACCCCCACCCACCTATTTCATAAGTTTTCCCACTTGATGCCTAGATCCCTCCCCTCACCCCCCCCACCCATTGGTCCCAAGTACCCCAGCACTGGTCCAATACTCTCAACCCTCCCTCACCCATCTAACCCCCTAGACCCATAAACCCTTCCCTATCGCATCCAAGACTCTGTACCCCCACCAGGGACCCCTTGGTCCCCTAGTCACCTCCCCTGGGCGTCCTCTCCACCCCCCCTTCAACCCCCTAGTGCTCTTTTGGTATCCTAGAATCTCTCTACTAAGTAGGGAGGTTAGTCAGACCCCAACTCCTTGGCCCCACCCCCAACTACTTGGCCCCTTCCCCCATTTACTTGACCTCGCCCCCACCAACTTATCCCCGCCCCCTCCCTACTTGGCCAGGGTAGCAATGACGGCCCAGAGTAGCTCATTGGCCCCCTCCCTCATGGTCTCCTGCTCACAGTCCAGCTCCAGCAGCTCCCTCACGCGTCTCATCGCTGTCTCATAGTCCTCATCAGAGAGGGGAGAGAAAGCGTTCTCTAGTACGTCAGACGAGTGAGAGAGATAGAGTAAGATCATAGAACGCTTGTCCATGCGATGCACGTCATTCACCCAGCGCGATAGCACTGAGTCCTGGACCTTAACGCGACAGCAAATAGCCAATGATGAGGGGATATGTTCAGTATTTGTTTGTTTACACAAATAAATATGGAATTTTAACTAAAACTTTAAATATGTAATTTAACTGGTGTTAGTAACGGTGACACTTGGTTTACCCAAACCCTAACTCTAGCCCTAACACTAACCTTAACACTAACCATAACTCTAACCTTAAATCTAACCCTAATTCTTAACTCTAACATTAACACTAACTCTAAACCATAACTCTAATTCTAACTAAATCCTAACTCAAACTCTAACCCTAACTCTAACCACAACTCTAACCCTAATATCGTACTAGACCAAACATTGGTAGACCACATGTCTATCAATTCATAAAATACAATTAAGATTATAAAATAGCGAGTTGAATAGAAGACAAAAAGTAACGAACCTTTTTAACAAGTTTTTGTTTGATGTTATCATCATTGAGTGGGTGGGTCGTCATATCAAACAAAACAAAGTTCTGTTTCTCCGTCGTACAGACTCCCTTCTCCACCAAGTTCTTTGCAAGACGTTCCCTGACGTTACGTAGCTGGTACTTTAACTTCATCGGGTTCCATGTCTCACCTGTCATCATCATTATGTCATCATCATCATCACCATCATGTAATCATCATCATGTCATCATCATATCACATTAACATTAGTAAAAGAGTATAGGCAAATAAATAAATGTAAAAAGCATGCAACAGAGATTTCTTTAAGATCAAACACCTGGTAAATTATTACTCGTTTAAAATAAAAATTTAACAAAAATTTAACATGCAACCACCCGCCCCTCCCTCATACTGTATCGCTTGATGTCATCATTATGATACATGTATTGTATTAAAGATTAAATACGTGCATCTTCTTCAACATGATACTAATCGTGATACTCAATACCAGATAAATTATTCACAAAAACATAAAACTATAATTTTAATAAAATTGAGCATTTCCACAACGCAATGCAACTTCTCTACGCACCACTCAGATACTCTATCCAAGTCTGCGTCGTCTCCGGAGGTTGCGTTTCTTTAATGTGTCTGAGAGCTTCGTCTAACATAACATCCCCAGTGGGCGTGTCCGATTTGCATACTATCTTCCTATTGGTCAGACTTCTACGACGTAGGCCTGTCTTCTCTAATTCTATTCGTCCTCTGAGAGCTAGTTCAGAGAGAATGCAACCTCTCAAACCGGACGATATACAGTCATTCCAAAATGACGTATAACCCTGAATGTTAATAAGTTAAAGATTAATTAATTCAGTTTAAAGGTTAATTTTAACTAGCTTAACATCACATCAGCACAATTAATTATTTTTAATGTCACATCAGCACAAGAAAGAGGATTACTTTTGACAATACTGATACTAAACTATCACAAAGTGACAGTGATGAGTGAACTAACTTAACGTCACATCAGCACAAAGTTGGCTGTTAATGAGTGTTTAAACAGAAACAATGTGATGAGTGAACACTCTATTGAAACTCGAATTCTTTGATATTTCCATGACAAGCACATATATATTTAACTGATTTACTGAACAAAACAATCAGTTATAAAATAATGATCAGATTAACAACGAAATAATCAATCTAATAAACAACCAATATTAATTTCTAGATTTACTTTGTGATAAAAAATTCAATAGAAGTCGTGTTGAATCATATAGAATAATAACAAATTTCACCTCTTTATCTTTTAATCCGAGCAGCAAAACTTCCTCCATCAAAGTCAGTCTCGTCTCTTTAGAGTCGTGATCATCCTCCTCGCCCCCCTTGTCCTCCCTCTCCCTGTCAGAGTCCCCCTCGTCGTCTCCCCTGCTCGCCCCCGAGCTCGCCTGAGCGACATTTCTCCTCTGAACGAGCCCTTCTGATCGATTCATTTAAGCCGAGGGAATGATTTGATAGATTAGAGAAAATTAGGCAGATTTTACCTAATTGTACGCCATTAGGGGAAGGGGGGGGGGATAAATAACAAATATTAAAAAATAAACAAAATAAAAATTGAACTACGTAAATAGAATTATTAAAGGTGTATATTTCTAATCTACGAACATTAATTTTGGGAGTTATTTTTACTCGCCAATTAGAAATAGTCTTATAGAAAGAGAAGCCAATTAAAAGGCGGGATTGAAAATGTGTATATTTAGTTTGGCAGAAAGAATCAAAATATTAATTTCTTCATAGGGCGTGTTGCTTTTATATTTATTTATCTTATTTTATTATTTATTTGTTTGTTTTTAAAAGGTCAATGATCCTTCTGTTATTTAAAACTTGCTTTGTATTTTTACTTACTTTGGGGTCATTCATTTTTTATTTTCGATTATGCAACTTACTAAAAGTCTTATTGACTAGGCCTACCCGAAATTTTTCCTTTGACTATTTTAATATCTCATCATTACTTTATTTTCTCATTATATCATAAGCGCTGACTTTTGAAAAAATTTGTGGGGTGCTGACCAGGGGCGCCGCAACGATTTTCTGAGGGGGGGAGGGGGTAAAAAAGAAAATATCTCAATTTTTATATGACATTTTTTAGCTTATTTTACAAAAATTATGATGCGATAACCTTTTTTCCTTTTGTGGCCAAAAAATTTATGTGATACTATTTTTAAGCTCTGTCGTTATCTCGGGGCCGTTATGTCGTGATAGTTTTGTCAGGGCCGTTTTGTTGTGGCCGCTATCTCGGGCCATTTTATCTTGAGCCGTTTTGTCCTGGGCCGTCTTGTCCTGGGCCGTTTTGTCCTGCCACCCGCCTGCGGTAAAAAATGAAAACAATAAAAGTGTTATCTTCATTCGACAGAAGGCGCCAGCAGTAAAAACAATTAAAAGTTTTATATTGATTCGACAGATGGCGCCACCAGTAAAAACAATTAAAAGTTTTATTTTCATTCGACAGATGGTTCCAGCAGTAAAAACAATTGAAAGTTTTATATTCATTCGACAGATGGCGCCAGAAGTAAAACAATTAAAAGTTTTATTTTCATTCGACAGATGGCTCCAGCAGTAAAAGCAATTAAAAGTTTTAGTTTCAATCTACAGATGGCGCCAGCGGTAAAAAGAATTAAAAGTTTTATTCTCATTCGACAGATGGAGGCGCCTGCAGGGTACCCCGTCAAAATGGCGCAGGTCAAAACGGTCTCGACAATACGGCCCCGACAAAACGGCGCCAAAACGAAAAAATTGACCTTCAATAAAAATTTAAGTTGGGATTCGGTTTAATTGCTTAATTTACAATTATTTAGTTAAATGAAAATTCCTACACATCGTTATTAACTTTATTTATGGTTAATCACTAATTATATTATTGAATCTAGTATTTTGTAAAGGGGGGCTGTGCACTCCTTGCTCCCCCCATAATCGGCGCCCCTGATGCTGTCTGCTGAAAGTTGAAAATTATGTCGTATAACCTTAATAGTAGTACTAAGTAAAACGATAATTATGCTTATATCTTTCCATTTTATTTCTAATATTATAAAAAATAATTTTTTATGCCCGCTAGTCATTTTGTGGAGTCTGAGCCCCCCACAAAATAGTTTGTGGGGTGCTCCAGCCCCACAGCTCCCCCGTGGTCGGCGCTTATGCATTATATTATCAATCACCTTTACTTACATTTAATTGGGAGATTTAGGAAACAAAAAATCTACTAAATGAAACAAATGTACATTTCACAATAAATGTACGATTCTTTCGTGAAACGAAAGAATCCTAAACTACAGAAACGAAACAAAACTAATCAGATATTCGTATAAAAATTAAAATACACCCTCCCTTTAAAATCTATATTCTTCATTAAGCTTACTTTAATATTACGAATATTCCAAATACAATCGTCTCAATTGTATTTCAAATTGAAATACAATATAGAAATCTAAATTGTATTTGAGCGAAAGACGGACAGCAAAAAGCAACAAAAAAGCAATATAAATGCGAAATTAAAAGTTTGAAGAATTTTTTTTCTTTTGTGCATAATTTACAATCCAACATGGCAGACCAGCGTGAGTCACTTTGATTTTTTTTGCCTAATTTCTGCCTAATTTATTCCCTCGTCGTAATTAATTATAATCTATCGATTAAAATCATTTATTTTACTTTTTTTTATTTGATTTAATATAAGAGATTAATAATTTGTATTTTCTAATTGAAATAACGAAGTCTTTGTATTAATAGCGTGGCTTTTGTTTGTTTCACGTCCTTTTCTGTTATTTTTACATTTATAAGATTAGTTAAAAATTGTTTAATTATTTTTTGTTTTATTTTCTAGAGTATGGTTACGGAGGGGGCGGCGGACAGGGAGGGTAATTTTTATTTTTATCTATGTTATAATTTGCTGCTAATTTTGCAGAGTACATTTATCCGGCAAATAGTCTAAACACGCGGATTTGATACCCTGCGGAAAATGTGGTCCCATTTATTTCATAAATTTGTTTATATAATTTAAATGGAAGACTTTTATATGTTTAATATTAGAAAGTTCACCGTTTTGTATTTTGGTATAAAATTTCTGTATTTTGTATATTTTGTTAGTTATGGAGGGAGTGGTGGGGGAGGTTATGGCACGGGGGCGTCGGGTTACAGCCAGCCCCAGAGCTATGGACAGCAGGTATCAAATGTACATATATTTATAACATAAATTTGTCTATCATTTTTTATAATTTGTTTATTCTACATTATAGTCAATTTTAATATTGAAGGAATTAATAATTTCTATAAAAAATGTGATTTTTTTTAGGGAGGGGGTCAGTCGGGTGGTTATGGTCAACAAGAAGCGTCTGGTCGGGGGGGTTACCAACAAGATTCAACAGCACGGGGAGGCTATGGAGCCCAGGGGGGTGGATATGGTTCAAATCAAGGAGGGGGGTATGGGGCAGGAGGGGCAAATGGGTCGCAGGGTGGGTACGGTGGAGGTGGTGTCTTTTTTATTTTTTTACGGGGGGAGATCTAGTTTTGAGTTAAAGTTTCAATCAAACACTTAGTAAATAAATTGATTTTTAAATATATATGTTTATAATAATAATGAAATGTTTTATGATATAGTTATTAATTTCCTAATTTATTATTTAAGCACAACTCAAATTCTAACCCTAATCCAAACAGGCAGCTTCTGTAAAAGAGTTTTTATACAGACTTTTTAATTAGAATTTATTAAATTTATTTTTTGTTCTACAGGGGGCTATGATCAGCCAAGTCGTGGTGGGGGGGGTGGTGCAGGTGGGGGTGGGTATGGGAAGTCTAGTTACGGGGAAAGTGATTATGGCAGTGACGGGGGGTCAATGATGGGAGCGGGGTACGGACAGTCAGCGGGTGGTGGGCCACAGAGAAGTGGGGGGTATGGTAGGGGCGGTGGGCAATCAGGTGGGAGCATGTTTTAGATGTATAAAATTTGATGTAATTTTTTTTTAAATTTGTTACCTTTAATCAAGGATTAGATAGTCGCTAATTGGGATGTTTGTCTCTCACTCTGTTTGTCTCATTCTGTCAGGCTGTCTGTCTCACTCTGCCTGTCTTTCTCACTCTGTGTGGTGTCTGTCTATTTAACTTTCTATTTTTGTATTTTTTCAAGTGTTACATTTTGTATCTCAGAATTGGTACCTGAAAATTTAATAATTTTACCATTTTGATTAATGTTTTGGAAAAAAACAAAATTAATTTTTTTTTCAGATGAAGGGGGCAGAGGGAGCAGCGGGGGACGTGACTTTGGGTAAGATGTAATTTTTATTTTAGAAATAAATTAATAATTGATTTGATGCAAGGTTTAGGGTTAGTTTTGAACTTCGTAGAATATTAGCTGATTAGTATATACCACTGAGTGAATAACTGATTACTTAATGAGCTATAAATAGCTCAGAGTATTTCTATGAGCTATAAATAGCTCCAGGTATTTCTATAAGCTATAAATGGTTTTAGGTACATGAGCTATAAATAGCTCCTGGTCTTTCTATGAGCTATAAATAGCTCTGGTTTTTATGAGCTACAAATAGCTCTGGGTATTTTTATGAGCTATAAATAGCTTTAAGTATTTGTCTGTTGGTTCCAGTTAGCTTGAGGTATTACTATAAGCTATAAATAGTTCCAGGTATTTTTATGAGCGATGAATAGCTACAGGTATTTCTGAGCTATAGTTATCTTCATATTTTTATAAGCTATATATAGCTTTAGATGTTTTTGTGAGCTATAAATAGCCGCAGGTGTTTTTATGAGCTATATATAGCTCCAGGTTTTTCAAAGAGCTTAATAGCTGAGTATATGAGCTACAAATAGCTAAGGGTATTTCTTTGAGCTATAAATAGCTCTAGATATTTGTATAAGCTATAAATAGCTCCAGGTTTTTCGATGAGCTGTAAATAGCTTTGGTAGTCAGTTGTTTGACAAAAAAAGTAACGTAATTAAATTCTCTGAAATCAAATGTCTCTTTGTGGCATTTGATTTTGCATAAAGGAAACTTTAAGATGAAGTTGAATAAACATCTCATCAAATGGTTGTTCATGGTTGCTAAATCTGTTGCCATTAATTGTCAGGTTACTATTCAAGCTATTATAATAGCTATGAATAATAACAATCATAATTGTCATTATATCATTTAATGTATAACTGTGTAAATTTACAAGTATACTGGTATATACTTGTATATACCAGTATGCATGTAAATATCAGTATACTGACTGGTATATGCGTGCATAATTATCATTGTACAAATGATACAACTCTTAACTAGGATTGATTTCAGTTCAGAGCAATTAGTTATCTTAGTATTGAAAGAGCAATATATTATTAATTTAATATTAACTTGGTAGTGATTAAAATTGAAACAATTTTTATCTCCGTTGACCAATAAATAAATTTTTTTACGTTAAATATTACAAGTGAAGATGAATTAATCATTAATATTACTACTACTGTGTATAATAACGTCTATATGCCTAACGGTATTTTGTTTTCCAAGATTTCTATCACCGCAGGTTCTAGGTAAAGAAAATAATCCCTTTGTGTTGATCAAAATATTGAGCATAATATAATAAATCGTAGATTGTGTTTAAACAAAGATCACAAGTGACTTTGACCATAGCGTGATCAAACGGAGCATAAACAAGCATTTCTGAGTATTTGCTAGAGTGTAAAAGTTGTTATTGAGTTATAGATAGGCGGTCAACACTTACAAGCGGTATTGTTTCTCGTTGCTATTGTAATCAAGGTTTAGAAATCAGAGAATAAAGGTTAGAATATGTCAAATTTGGTCAAACGTACAGTGTTAAGGTGTATACGATGAATAGCGACTAGTAAAATGAATAGTGACTAGTAAAATGCCATTCAGATTAAATAGAGGTCTCTGTGAGTGAGAAATGGGTATTTGTCCCAACATACTATGTATTTATTTTGCATGTTTACAACGCAATCGCAACCAGGTAACTGTAAGCGCTACTAATCAATAGAGGTATTAGAGTATAATAACAAAACAGGTTTACGTTAAAACATGTTAAGATACTTGGTGTCAGGGCATTTACAAAAATCTGCATTTTTACAATCGTCAGAAAAGTGTCTAAAATGGTACAATTAAATTGAAGATATCATCCGTAATGCAATTTTCTGATGAATTGTCATTTCGGGATATCTTTGTAAAGACTGCACTAAGTGTGCAATGGTAATATGGCATATAAAAGTGTTTAAAAGTTGAGGGTCCTACGCATAATATATGCATAGTATACAAAAAGTTTAAAATCTAATAATGTCGTCAACATGCAGAGCTAGGTGTATTAACTTTATCATTGAGAATTTAAAGTTTAAGAAATACAAGTCTACTAGACCAAGAATAGAAACAGGTTATTTATTATAATGGTAAGATGATGTTAAGAATCAAGACTGGAGAAGGTATTTTAATTAGCATCAGGTTGTACAGATGACAAGTAAAATGATTGTACTAGAATTTCCACCATTGTTCAGCAAGTTCGATGGAGTTCTATGGAATCTGCATGACGTAGCAGAATTATTTTCCAACAGATGGTATTCAAAATATTACGTGTTTGAATTATCAATAGCTTAATAAGAGAAGTTGTATTGTCTACAAAGCAAAATTCAGTCAAGTTAGGGTGCATCTATGTAAGAAGACGAATTAATCGCATCAAGAAAAGATCTTCAATCATCTGCAAAGTTCTCTTGTATTTATATACAATGGGTTATAACAAACTCTTCATTGAGTTGTTCACTGATTGTATGACCGTTGAGAGTTAGGGGTTAATCAACGCGGTCATACGACAGTGCTTTTGTTCTTACAGTGGCGGAGGGGGCAGAGGAGGAGGGGGCAGTTCCAGAGGGGGCTCAGGTTATGGTGGTAAGTCGGTGTTTGGTATAATATCACATTATTCTATATAAATATAATATAATTTCGTCTGAGACAACGGCTTTTGTCTAACAAAAGCTAATAGTATACAATTTCTGAATGGCCTTTCAAAATTTGACAAAATTAATCAAAACTAGACTATGCAAAAGTATTTGGTGTAGATTATTGATCCAAAGTTAATCGATATATCGTAGATTACGTAAAATTAAAAAATTCCAAAATCAAGTTGTTCAAATGCGGTAAGTGTGAAATATAAATCTAAGGTGAAAATTACTAGAACTCGTCGTTAAATTCATCCGTAACTCGACCATTTGTTGAAGAAGAATAGTTATATATTATTGTCAACCCACTGTACTTCGTCATTACGATTAATAAAATAAATTCAAAATGTAACTTTTATGTGTACTTCAATATACGCTGCACTGCCTATGTTAGAGTATATATATGCGTTCGAGGTTTCATAGTATATCTGATATAACACTATTGCGTTAAATATCTCTACTACAGACAATATCTAAAAGATATCTGTATCTAAAATATCTAATATAAACAATATCTAAAATATCTGAACACGGTATAAAGAATCCAGTATGTACGGTGACACTTTTTATTTATCATCTGCATTACTAAGATATAGCACCATTAATAAATTAAAAATAATTGAATATATTGTTACAGTTCTTTCATCAAAATTAGATTTTAAATATAAATTATTGTGATTCTTGTTTCAGTTGTCATCGTGTTTCCTTTCAATTCTTTCTTCTTTTGTAATATTCTTTACTAGAATTTCTTCATAATAGGATTGCTTCTTATATATTTAAATCTAAATTGAACCAATGATATTGCTTGTTTTATTCACATCTATAATCCTAGTTAAAGATTACACCTCGATATTGACCCATAAAGATTTTCTGTTTTCAAATTTCATTAAATAACTCTTGCTTCCTATATCTAAATTGAACCAAAGATTTCTTGTAACATGCAACCTTTCCTCCTTTTCAGTTCTTTCAAAAACTCCTCCCTGCCAATATAACCGATGACAATTGATTCAATCTTTTACCCACTCATCCTTACCACACCACACCTTTTTTATTTACCAGGTGGTGACCGCGGGGGTGATAGATACGGCGGAGGGGGAGGAGCCAGTCGTGGGGCAGGAGGCACCGCTTCATCATACGTGAGCAGTGGTGGTGATGAGATGCAGCAACAGTTGGACACCATATTTGTGCAAGGTCTTCCCGAGCATGTGGGAGAACAGGAGCTCATCAGTCAGTTTGGTTCTATTGGCATGATCAAGGTATTGACTCTTAAGTCAAATATTTCGTTTCAAATTTTACTCACAATCTACTTGCGTTATTTCTTTGCTATTGCTGTTAAAGGGTTCAACTAATAATAATATTTCTTTAGAATCGCACTATTATATTTTACAGTTATACCCTGATAAATATTTGTATTTATTTCCAAGGCTAGTGCTTTATAAGATTATATCTCGTTCAGTAAGATTAACAATACAGTGAGTACACCCTACATTGAATTTATTAACTATATTGTACTCCACTCCCATTAGAAATAAGTTTTTAATACAGTACTCGCCTCTTCGCAATTTATATCTCACTGGTCAATTTTTCTAGTTATATTGTGTATTTTCTGTGGTTATACATAGAAATATTTCTTGGTTGTATTGCGTATTATCTGTTATTATGATGCATATATTTTGTGGTTGTGTACAATTGAGTGCTGGTTATAGATGGATAAGAAGACAAATCTACCGAAAGTTTGGATCTACAAGGACAAGTCCACTGGCAGACCCAAGGGAGAGGCAACCATTACGTATGAGGACCAACAGGCGGCACAGGCAGCCATTGACTGGTTCAATAGTCAGTCACATTCGTTACTTCTAGTACTAAATAATTATTATTTAACTATATCCACAATGAATCATTAACATTACGCAGTATCATCAGGTTATAAAGAAATATCATGTGATATAAATTGAATAAGTCTGTTGCAGTTTAAATATTAATGACTAACCGGTATCATTCTATATATTTGTACGTTTGTCTGTAACTAACTATGCTATTAGTCGCTGGCAATAACTTGAGTGATTTCATTATTTTATTTATTTACTAACATTTGCAGAACATTTTTCTTTGGCTAACTCTTGAAAGTTTCCGTTCTTTTATCTTGTTTAACGATATTTGTCAACTTTTTGTCGAATGTTTTAGATAAGGAATTCCAGGGACGTACCATAAAGGTATCTACAGCTGAACGCAAGGTGCCCCCCGGAGGATTTGGTAGGGGGGGTCGCGGTGGGGGTGAGTTTTTTGACAGTTTTAATAAGTTATAATTTAAAGTTTGGTTAATTTCATTTGTTTTATGAAAATTATAATTATTTTTGCTGTTAATCTGTTCAATATTACGTGATAATAATAAATCGTTATTTAGTCGCTTTAATCATTATGATGTCATTTTAATCATTATGTAATCATTTTTAATCATTATGATATCATTTTATCATATAATCATTTTTAATCATTTTTTGTTAATTTTGATATAATTTCTTTGTGCATTTAGTTTTATTTCATCTATACGCAGAGCTTTCTATTATTTTTTCAGGTCGAGGGGATCGTGGAGGTCGTGGTAGGGGGGGTGGTGATAGGGGAGGTGGTCGAGGGGGCGGACGTGGGCGTGGGGGGGATGACGGGGGAGATTGTAAGTCAATTTTTTTTATTTTTTGAAAATTTCTACTTTAGTGGTTTATTTTTTTCATATTTTTAAATTTGTTTGTTTCTAAATGATGAACTGTGATGTTTTGAATCTTTTTGATGATTCGTGCTGATGTGACGTTTCTTTTATTGTTAAATATATTTATTGTTTTAGCTCGGGCTGGAGACTGGACTTGTTCTAATCCGTACGTTTCAAATATTTATTTGTAAATTTCATCTTTTTGACGTGTAAAGTTTAATTCAAAGATATTGCGCTGTATCGTTACTTGTTATCGTGTTTAGTCTCTATAGAAAATAAATAAATTAAAGTTTTATACTTGGCACTTGCCCCAGTCATTCCAAAATGACAATTCTTTGCTTGTGTTAAGAGTGAAATGTTCACTCATCACTTGTTTTATACACACACCGTTCATAACTTCATTAAATAGACACATTTGTGCTGATGTGACATTAACATTTGTTTGCTTTTTACAACAGAGATTGTGGCAACACTAACTTTTCTTGGAGGAATGAATGCAACCGTTGTCATGAACCGAGGGGGGACGGGGGAGAGGGAGGGGGTGGGGGAGGGGGTGAGTGTTCTTAGTTCTTATCTTTTCATAATGGTCTGTCTAATTCTAAGATTTAATTCTATTTTTTTTTTATTATTTAATGTATTTTGTGCTGATGTGACCTTAAACTCATTATCATTTGTTTTTTAAGTCAATTTTTTGTTGTTTTCAGGCTACAGAGGGGGTA
>JAQIXG010004709.1:0-12474 GCA_034700105.1 Oconnorella tubifera
GTGAAAATTAAAATCATCTTGACATATTTTGTAAACAAGTTAAGTCCCGCCTAATTTTGAATGATTGACAGCCTTTTGCCTGGAGCAGTCGTGCGTGTCCGTGTGTGTTTCTCTGCCTGGAGTCAGACCCAACAAAGTCGTCCAGTCAAGTCGTCCAGTCAGGAGGACTTGCCTGGACGACTCGTTGGCTCGTGTATTCTCACCTTTATTAAATTTTATACGTTGGGTTTTGGTGTAGTATCATTCGGTTTTTACATTTGGTTTGGTGTAGTATTATTTTACTTTTGATTTGGTGTTGTAATATAATTGTAATTTGTATATTTTAGTATTATATATTATTTTGTCATTGGTTTGGTAGGCTTATATTTGTATTATTTTACTCTTGGGTGTGGTGTTACTTTTACTTAAATCTTTGCGTTGCATTACTTTTGCGTTGGGCTTGGTATTGTGTTATATTTACTTGATGTTGTCCCATTTTTTCTTAAGATTGCAATGATTTGTTTTGTAAGTTTTGAGTCGGCAGTTCAAAGACTAATGGTTATAGTCTCGATCGGTTATTCGCGCTGTTAATTAAAAGTTTAAATCTGTAAAAAAAATGTGTAGAATATTCCAATATGTGTAACAGTTAAACTATGACGTGATTTAATTTGATTATACATTATTGACTATTAAGAAATAAGATTTTTGTCATATATGTGAACTCAAAATCATGTTTCAGTAGGAGATCAAGTTTAACTCTCGATTAACTATGAGACGCATTAATCAATTGACAGGCATACAAACTATGATATGAACAATAAAATAAAAGGTTGTAACTATATTTAGGTCTAAAACCAATCGTTTTGTCATAAAAGAAATTAACTGGCTTCTTACAATGAAATCATATTTTCATATTCTTACAATGAAATCATATTTTCATACTATTCTTTGTCTACTAAACGTATGAAAATCGTAATATTTTGGAAAGGCGTCCTTTTGAATCCTTATGACATTTTTTCTTCACATCATAATCTCCGACAGTCCATGAAGTCTGGGCCCTGAGATGAAGATACAGATGAAACGAAACGTGTTCTAATCTTACCCCGCATTTTGACACCATCGACTATACGTATAGTCATGAATTTCGTCGGTCCTTATAACGGCTACTACAGAATCTGATATAATTTGATTTCATAAGTTGGTTGGGTGGCATAATTCTAGATGTTAAGAGTGAGGGATATATTTCAATATTCGAAACGGGGAAACGGAAATATGGGGTGCATTAGGCCTATATGCTCATATTATTGCAATTTCAAATACTATAGTGATTTATTATACAATTTACATGTAGACAGTTAATAGTTTGAACAGGTATGCAAATAAAGAAGATTGACACACGTTCAAACATTTAAAAATCAAAAGTTAAAAAGTGTCTTGGAAAACCGTCACAGAAATTTCAAATAGTTTTAACTATTATGTACTGAACTCCGAGAGGGAGAAGTTTCAATTTCTCCTCACTTTCAGTGATTTTCCATAGGTTGAGTTTACTCACATTCGTCAGAATTCAACAATTCTTTACAAAGTTGTTTGCAAGCGATGATTGGTCTTTATTCATAAGATATCATTGATATTGCATTAAGAAATAATAAGAGTTATTATGTTCTTATTAATACGGTATTATATAAATATAAAATTATAAAAACTCTGAATAACTGTTCGGCATCCATTTCTTAGGCCCCCTGCTATCATGAAATTAATCCAAAATAAATGTTACAATTATATGTATTATATTAAATTTTAGAGAATAATAATTTACTTATAATGTTATATAAAATAAAATAATGTTTTACTTTTTATTCCAACAGTTTTCATAAAATTATTCAAATTAAAATTATTCAAATATTATCAAGTAGGTTATATATTTTTTTAAAAGATATTTTAGAAACAATGTTGAACATATGATTGCAAAATAAAATTGTTAACATAATAAAGTGAAGAAAATTATTTGCGAACCTTACAAATCAATTAATAAGAATGAATATGAATCGTTTCTTCATATTTTTTGCTTTCAATTTATGCTGTTGTGATTTAATGATACTGAAAGAAAAAGAAGGAAACACCTTGCCAGGGAGTTTGATTTCAAACCTTGGTAAGTAGAAATATTTTATAAACCTGTATTTTGTAGGATAAACTCATTTCATTTTTTGCTATTTCTTAATTTTCAGACGTAACCCACCTTCCCTAGAGCTATCTCCCCCATTTATTTTAATTTTATGCTGAATTACATTAAGTATCTATTCTAAATGTTTTTATGATTTGCGTTGAAAAGCAAATGCTATTCAACGCAAATTCTGCTATTCAACTTTATTTATGTGCATACATTGAATAACACAAATTTACATGAATCTCAAATGAGTAAAATAATAACAATTAAATTAACAAACTTGTAATCATTATAACAAGAATGTATCACGTTGATAATAAAAATTGAATATTTTATGCATATAATATTTTAATATTATCTTAATATATCTACATTTTTAAATAGCAGATAGCTCATAAATGTATAATAAATGAATAAATTAATATTTTTATTTAAACCGGAAGGTTCAGCCAGCACAAGACTTTCATCATATTTAACCGATCTCAGTCCTGACAGTAAACTTTCCGATCAAATTCAGAATCCAACTGGAATTTTCAAATCGCAACTATCTCCAGTCTTCTGTCCTTCCGTGAACATCAAACGAGCAGACAATGTTTACAAGCTTTTTAATAAAATTAAATATCCTTTCAAACTTTTATCGTCTTATAAACGTTCAAGAAACGGTCAAGTTTATAAAAATCTCTGTCCTCCGAATCAGCCAAATAAAGTTTTATGCTTTAATAAATATGTGAATCTTTTTATTTCTTCTCTAAATCAACGCAGGCAACCGACACACGGAGCTTTTGAAAAGAAGGAACAATCTCAGTCAAATGAATTCAGTCGTTATTTTTCTGTACAAATGAATAATAACCCGAATAGGATGGTTCGAGAAAATGATAAATTTGAAAGTTTTACGCGAGAAACGTTTCCTCCTAATATTTCTAATTCAGAAACAGGATTTATCGTTCAAGATTATAGTCGAGACCCTAATAATGTAATGGATGGTAAGTCTGAGCGATTATTCGCGATTTTAAAACTGATGTTGGGACTAAACAAAAGATTTCTTGATGGAAAGTGGTTAGATGCGAATCGACGATTGAAATTTGTCGATCTGAATGAAAGTTTAATGTCTGAAAAACAGTTATCAAGTCAAGATGAATCCGTCAAACCAGCAAATAGCTACAATGCAACTCTACAGACATTTCAAAATAGATTTTTTACGAAGAATATTAAGAAAAATATACTTGAACTGAAGCTGAATAGTAACAGAGAGACACAGAAAGTATTTTCTTCTGCATTGAGATCAAAGATTAGAATGTTTATTCGTGATCTTATAATAAATGAAACTGCCAGTAAAGAAGATTATTATAATATGTTACTTGGATGTAAGGATTGTTTTACGAAATATCTCAAATATTATCAGAGTTTGTCAGAAAATTAAATAAATATCAGTCATCCGAGCGATCAGTCAGTATACCCGAAAAATCTATAAACAGGTCGCTTCCAGTTATTGCAAACTTGCTATGAAATATTTTCGGTCACTTAGAAAAAACGTTTATTTTGAGCTTGATCAGTTGCAATGCTGTTACTGGGGCAAGAAAAATCGTATAACATCAAGCGTTTTATAATTTATTTTCATAGTGAAAACGGACGATCGATATTTTAACGTTTTTGAGCTAATAAACAAAAATGAAATTATATTACAATATATTTATTGTATAGGACATAATTTAAGCTGTAACAGAAAGACATTCAACATGCTGCATACGAAGTTTTATTCACTGAAAAACGGCAATTATAAAATATTTATAAATACTTACAGAATGTAACACAAAGGAAAAAATACTGAAATAATATGACAACTTAGTCTATATATAATAATTACATAATCGATAATCGTGTGATCTGATGCTAAAAAGAGAGTTGTCTTGAATTTAATAATTCATTTTTAATTAACAATTGACATTATTAAATGAAAATATTATTCTCAGATGATTGTACATTTTCAATATACAGAAATTTTTGAAAATTTACCTTAAAGTCATTCGTGAGAGAAATACAATACGAAAACTATCAACTGCTATCGATGTGATTGGTGGAGTGGTATAAAAACGCACGTCAGATCGTTTTGATCAATTTCCCTTCAACCAATCAGCGTTGATCTTTGAACGTTTCATTCATACAACGCACGCAAATTATTTACCATTGACAATGGCGTCTTTTTAATCAAATGGTATTCTTATTATTTACTCGACTAATAAACGATAATTATTATTTTTGGATAGAGATTAAAATATAATTTAGAAGCGATCAATATTCTAAATATTTGATGTATACTATATATTGAAGAAACCTTTTGATAAATAGTAGGTGTCACATTAAATTTATTACCGTTTATTATCGTTTAAATCTTTATTATAAATAAAGATTTAAGTAACTAATTCACAATTTCTGATGAGGTTTATAAATTTCGTTCGATTTTCATTTCTTTAAGTAAGCTTGATTTCAGCTTTGCCGTTTTATTAATTTTAACTTTGAAGTTATATCTTTATCGGATTAAAATAATGCAGTTATAGTAAGTGTACTTATATAGAAGATATAGTAAATTTATAATATATTTCAATTTTTTATAAGAAAGCAAGTATAATGCAAATTAAAGTTTTAAAAATATATTACAAAATCAAATTGAATATAAAAATCACATGTAAATTTCCTCAAAAAGTGAAAAACTATTAAGAAACTTGTGCTATTCTATCTTGTAAATAATATCAATATAACTGAAAGATTCATATTTGTTACAATTGCATAAACTGTTTGAAAACTTTTCAGATCATTTAATTTATTGCTTGTAGAACTATAGTTATTAATTTAATAAAACATTTAACAACTGCAGAATTTAAATTGTCAAAATAGCCAACGCCTAGATTTAACACATTAAATATTCCGTATTTACCGTATTTATCTGAATCAAGATAATAAAAAATAAACAATATATTATGTAATATTGTGTTTAATAGATAAACTTTATGCGATGTTATCGTCAGTGAATTCTAGAATAAAATTAATATGGTTGGCATAAGTATACATTGTTTAGTGCCTGCAATCTTCCAATATTCTGACAAACTTTTTTGCAATAGAAAATTCATTCAGTTTGATAATGCCGCGACCTTCTCGCAACACCTACAGCGATCAAAAGCCTCCCTACTCCTACATCGCCCTCACGGCCATGGCGATACAGAGCTCCCCAGACAAGGTCATGACTCTCAGCGATATCTATCAGTTCATCGCCGATCGATTCCCCTACTATCGTGAAAATATGCAGCGTTGGCAGAATTCGCTTCGTCATAATCTCTCTTTCAACGACTGCTTCATCAAGCTTCCTCGACGACCTGATCGACCGGGGAAAGGAAGCTACTGGGCTCTTCATCCGTCTTGCGGTGATATGTTCGAGAACGGTAGTTTTCTAAGACGAAGGAAAAGATTCAAAGAACAGAGATTTCCTCGTCGTGATCGTCCGTCAGATCAATTTCGACATTATGATGATGATCAATCGACAGGAGAGCACTTGCAGTATAAGTCAGCTGCAGAAATGATAGACAAATACAACAGACTGAAGGCTGAAGCGTATATGCAATATCAAGCGAAAATTGGTGGACTGGATTTGCAACAATTTCGATCTCCACCTGCAGCTGTTTTAACATCTGCATCATCAATGATATCATCTCAATCTTTAACATTTGAAACAATCAGCAAATCTCCTAGTCAAATAAATCGCAATGAAATTGCAAAAAATATTTCAACTTTAAAGAAACCATTTACAATCGAAAATATAATCTCGACAGATTTTGCAAAGGGTAGCAAGCATAAATCTGCTCAAATACCTTGCTTGAACTTCTTCAGAGCCAATCTAGTCATTAATGAATCGATTTCAGTTGAAAACTCAATATTATCTCCAAATATTTCTAATACAGAAAAGATGGTGACTGTTCATCATAAATCGATCTCTGATCCCATCGTTTCATCAACAAATAGACTTGGTTTAGAATCTACCGCACGACACAGTCTTCATCCGAATCAGTTAATGTCTGAATTTATGCCAACTCAGGTTTATCATCAACAGCACTGGGAATTACTACAGAAGGGACACTTAAATACTTTTGATAGGAGGTTAGAGTTCTTATAGAGATTTAATACTGAAATACCTGCCGTATTTAATAAGTATCTTTAATATATTTTTGGATTTAAAAATGAGAAGCGGTCAGAGAAGCATTAGAGCGGTCAGAATAGTGGCTTTATAATAAAGTGACTCTTAACTTGATTCGAGATAACTTTGGATGAACTACTCCAACTACCGCATCAAACGCTCTAAGTTTCGTTGAATATATCAACCATTGTAATAATTTAATAACTGGTAATGAATAATTATTTAATTGTATAGGTTTTAATTTTAAGTCGTTATAAGGATGCTTTATAATAACTTATTCTTGTTTCATTATTGACCTCGTCTGAAATAGCATTTTATCTTATTTCTAAACTATAATCAATATCAATATAACTTACATGAATATATCTAAAAATAGTGTACTTTATATTTACAATCCATACGTAAATTATTTTCATGAAAATTAAATGTCTATTGCTGTGTTTTTAAAACTATTTACAAGTTTTATAATCGCTAATTTGTTACACTTGATGTATTAGTAATTATCTACTAATTGACAATAAATTATATTTATTCAAGTACTCGAGAGAGTCAGATTTGGATCCAATAAAATGTAGAAGTTAAATTTAAATTTCATGATTTTAATTTCTCAGCACTACGTTGTAATCATGTATTTAATTCTAGCGTGTGATTAATTTTGCTATGTTTTTCATTATTTCTTTTATGGCATTAAAGAAATATTCGATTCTACTGTATTATCTAAAACAAAATGATCAAATTTAGCAAGCTCAGTTTTAATGCTTCGATTTATTCGAATTAGACTCGCATAATTGTATTAACAAAAAAGTACATTCTATATATTCTATATATGTGCAAAATGTTTAAAGATAAATGCGATTTATTTTTAAAATTTTATATATTGTTAATATTAAGACATTTTAACCAGACAGAGATTTCATTGCTCTGTCCGCCAGTTGGAATAAAAATGCTCAACCGAGCCACAACACTTAGACAAGAAGTAAATCATAATTCTGGATCACTCGCTGTCCAGAAACAGTTAAGTATGTTTGATCACTTTTAGAAAATTGAAATTATGAAAAAAAAGCTCAGTGAATAAGAATACCGAACTACTGTAGCTTATAAAAATAAAAGTAAAGGGAATTATATGAGAATTATAAGATTATATGGAATTATACGATTATATGAGCCAAGAGCATTTATAACATATGAGTTATGGATTATTTGTATGTGTATAAGATATAATTATACATTTACACAATCTAATTATACTGTTTATATAATCTGACGACTATATATTATTTGATAGTAAATTACATTTTACTAACATGTGCTGCCAGTGATCAATGTATACTAAATCATCTGTCGCAATCAATCTTTACCCAATCCATTCACAATTAGCAATAATTATTACCTCTGTGACTTATAACGCCTCCTATTTCATTTAATAATTCACAAATCAACGTCATATTTGACTATATATGACAAGAATGATTATAAATGAATTGTCATCAAAATTATTTTCACACGGTTTAAAGCCTGCTGCTTTAAGAGAAGACATTATGCTCTCAAATAGCTTTTTAATATGCAACTTTTGTAAAAATATCACTCGTAATGTATGAAAAAAATAAAAATAATTATCGATTTTTTACTGGAAAATATGTTTAATCTAAATTACAATGCAATATTACAGTGATTTATTTTTATGACGATATTTCACTGTACCGCAGAGATTTTTGTAAAAAAATTGCTTATAGTTCTATATACACTAAAAAATTCGTTCGCTTTCTATTTTCTATGTCAAATAAACACATTCAGTATATGAAAATTATAGTAATTACAATTTTTAATGATGTACAAACACTTTACAAACCGACATACAGTTGTTTCAATTATAGCAATTTACAATAATTAAGTAACTCTGTGTTCTAACTACTGCTAACTTCATTTTAATATAATTTACAAGGTAATGATACTTTAGAAGTTTAAACAGAATTTTGAATTTTTCAAATAGTTGTATTTCTAAAACGTTATGAACAAAACTTGTAAATAAGGCATACAAATATTATTATCTAGTAAGCTGGACGTTTTTTTCGTGCCTTAAATTAGATGTGCCTTTCTCAAGCCTACAATAAAAGCTGATATTTTATTATTTAGAAGTAGGCTTTAAAAAATGTTCCTAAAATGTTAATAAAAAGATATTGCTATTAGCGCAATTAATCTCTTATTGTAATTATGATCACTGTTAAATTATCATCAATAACTATTTGTCAATATTAAAAATCATAATTTTTACAATTGCTTTTTATCTAGCTGTTTTCTTATCAAGCGCAATAAGTTAATGTCTAAACTTTTCAATATTCATTAGCATAATAAAGACTCAAAATACTATATCATAAGTTTTTTGATATTGCATTAAGTAAATAATTTGAGCCTATTATCATTAAACCTATCTAATGATAATATACGGTAAGTAACACATCTGTTACTGAGCCAATAATTCGATACGATATTGACGATATGTTATAATGTTTTATGAGTAGAGTTTATAATGAGTAGCACAGTAGGCGAGTATTGAAGTCGTCTCATTGCTATTTCTTGTTTATTGCAATGGATTCTATGACATCTTTTTAAGTGAGAAAAAAATCGAGTATTCATTGTTACTTTAATTATTACGATAATCATTTCAATTTCTCCTTAATTTATTATAATTAGTTATTAGATGAAAAAAGATTTTCCTTTAAAAAAGATAGAGGGATAGTTGCCAAAGAAAAAAGATTCTTTATAATGAATATTTATATACCTATTGTTAGTTGTGGATGTTTCAGATTGTAATTTAAGAAACTATGCAGAGAGTATATTTTCACACTTTAATATTATTTATTTGACTTGGCCCAAAGTATGTATTACCTAGAGTGTAGACAAAAAGTAAATCATGATTCACATATTGTGAATATATAGAGTGTTGAATAATAATATTAAATATCGCTTTCAACTACGAAGTGCAACCAGTTTTAATTTTTTCCGCTTGTAAATTGTCAATGTTTTGCGTTAAATCGCTGCATTATAGTAATTGCATGCATCGATTTAGCACAAAGCATTTATCTGATTTAAGGTAATTATCATTTAACAAAACTTATAATATTATTTGCTTTTAATTTGCATCTTTGTCATAAGACGGTCCGAACTCTCTTATTCTTGACTTATTCTTGCAAAAGATATTCTTACATGCTATGTTGCCTTCTTTGACTTTTCACTTAATCGTCTGATTTTCAAAACAGTCGACAATAGTTACTGTATCGTGAATAATTATAAATTATTGTATCACTGAACCATTTTTCGGCTTTTTTATTTTCGTGTCCGTAAAAGAAACGTAAACAAATATATTCTCATTGAAATAAACTAATCTAAATGTGCCTTCTGACTACGTTGATTTTGCATTACCAACTTGTTGAGGTTGTTGATTCTTAACCGATAGAAAATGGAAAAGAATCTAATCTTTTTAATATAATATACAATTTTAAACAAATTTATCACACTGCATAACCAATAAATATCATTATCATATTTAATGTAGTTTAAAATTAAATCTAATTTTATTCATTAATAAATTTATACTTAAGATTAAAACGAACTTAATTTATGTAAAGATCTAAACAACAATTAAATAGTATTAATATTGATCAATTTGATCTCAGAGATTCTTTGGAGAATTGATTGTGTGGTGCCGGGGTTTCAAGCGCAAACAAAAAAATAATCCGAATGGACGGAGGGTCTTGGCTTTGAAGTATAGGTGTGAATGTCGTGCATTACGTCTGTCAATAATGTCGGCTTAAATATTATAGTTCCTCCCATTTTATTTTTGTTCAGAATTGTTTCCACTCAATTATTTTAAAGAAGATCACTCCAAAATTATTTATAGAAATTTTTATGATATTATTAATAAAATAAGAAATAAACTTATTAAACTCTATAAAGTTTTTAATTAGAATAAATTTAACTTTCCCAAAATTAATTTTAAACTCCTCATATAAATCTAATCGAAGTAATAAGTAAAGTTCAATTTAAAAGTAAATTTTACTGGCTCTACTGAACAGAAGCAAATAGAATATTAGCAGCAAATCTTTTTAGCAGTCAGTATATAGAGTCGACTATAAATATTTAAAAGTAAATCAAGAAGATTAACAGATATATTTCACTCGCTACTCTAAAATTAGACACTTTATACTCTAATATTTTAGTTAGACTTGATTTCAAATTTAAATCTTTAAAATAAAATACAATTATCTGTGAACCTTGCTTGTATATGGAGACTTACATTATCTACTCTCAATTTTGTGAAAATATTTAATGAAAATATCTGTGAACCTTGCTTATATGATTATTATACATTTTGCCTCGCGGTAATCTGCTTCGAATTATGTATGGAGCCTTTATCAAAGAGGCTTCGACTGTTCATAATATTAGCACGCAATGCAGCTGTTTTAAAGGTGTTAGCAGATGGTATTCTATTGTGAAATGTGTCAATAATCAAGCAAAAATGCCGCGCGTCAATTCAAAAGCCCATGCAACGGCATTATTGTATTTATATCCACGATGGGCGTACGTGTCTCACGATCGCCAATAATAATTTTGCATCTCAAGAAATGTTGAACACTGATCGAAATTTCATCGAAAGAAAACAAATGTGTGAAAGAAGATAAATTATTGATACACGACAAATGCACTATGAACGAAATTGTAAATAGTGTAAATATACGAATATTACATTTTATCTGAAAAGAACTTACTGCATGTGGTAGCTATTATATATCACTTTGTTAGCATCACTTGCTTCGCGTTTCAGATAGCATAAGCTTGTTTGTATATTGTAATATGCTGTATAAATGAAAATATATATTGTATCTGAAAATAATATTGTAATATACTATATAGATAAAAATATATATTGTATCTGAAAATATTGTAGCGGAATAAAGCTACTTGAGCTAATTAAGCTAATAATTTTAATTGAGCTAATTGAGCTAATAAAGCTAATTAAGGATACAAAAATAATTGTCCTAAGTTTGTTTAAGCTATGTTTACATAATCATTATTTTGTATACCGTGTATGCAGATCATACAGATCCAGATGTAGTGTTTTATAATAAAGTCAACAAATAATCATCTATATTCCCAATAAAGCAAAAGCTTTACATTTTTGTCAATCGTCTGTCTTTGTGTATTTGAACTCAATATTAATCAAAAAAATTCATTTCTATTCGCCTTCAATTTTACTGGCCAGCATAAAACCCTCATCAATCACCCATTATTTTAGAGTTTTATCAGAAATAAATATCGGTTCTATGAATCAGTTGAATTTATCAAAACTTCCTGTGCGCTTTTATTCCATTGACACCTTTCTTCTGTTAGTCGAAGCTAATTGTGATCTTTTTCATAATGATTCTTTTGCTTTTATTGTATCGCTTTTTGCGCGTGCACCACATATTTTAAAAATCTGCGGACAGTTAAGAGCGATCTATTTGTGTCAAATCTGAGATTTTGTAACAAATAAGACAACTATTGTGTCTGCAGAATAAATTTTCACACGCGGGGAGCCAACTGTGACAGCTCTTTAATTACTCTATTACTGCATAGCTGCGTAGCTGCATTGTTTGCAGTTCCATTTCTGCATAGTATAATTTCTGCAATAGTATAGTCTAATACGATTATTCTAAGAAAAATCTCATCGTTTTATATATAGGTCCTATATTGCATAAATCTACAACGCAATGTCTTGGAATCTTGGGAAGCGATAAAATGAAGCACTAAAAGTAAAACACAAAGTATTATCATTTTTGTAAGTAAAATGTTTATTGAAGGATTTTACATTAGGCCTACTGCTTGTTAGATGTCGACCAACAAAGTTTTGAAGTTCTGATGACATTTCATCAGTGGCGCGGCCAAGAATTACCTAATGGGTATTTTCTCAAAAAATCAGCTGATTGTGGTAACTTCAGTATTCATGAACTTTTAGTTACTGGGAACTTGAGTTTGTTTCGTATTTACTATATTTTGCGATTACTTTCGTTGACTATCTTCTTGTGGTTGAAATGTTAGCGAGAGGTATTTGGGATCTCACTTTGTACGCCAAAACGGCGAGATCTCTGACAGGACCAAAGGTAATTAATCG
>JAQIXG010004710.1:0-12473 GCA_034700105.1 Oconnorella tubifera
CCCCCCCCCCGCGCCGAGTATAAAACTTGAAGATATTTTTATTCCCAAAGGTAAAATATAATTAATTTATATATCTTATAAACCGTGTCTTATATTATCTCTCACTCATCACTTTTGAGTAGTTGAATGAAGTGATTGCCTTGTAAGTGATGAGTGAACGCTTGTAAGTGATGAGTGAATGCTTGTAAGTGATGAGTGAACGCTTGTAAGTGATGAGTGAACGCTTTACAGGTTAAGTATATCACTTGCTTACATTGGATGGATGATAATTATAGTGATGGAACTGATCACTCATCACTCTAACATCACTTCAGTTAGCAACAGACAGCAACAGACAGGGGTCTGTCTAAAGAACAGCAGACTTGTACAGTCTGTCTGTCTACTTATTGGCTGTCTACTCTCTGTCTTTATTTATAGTCAGTTTAAAGTATTTTTGTTTAGTTAAATAAGTAAGTAGGTAGGTAGGTAGGTAAATAAGTTTACAGGTAGGTAGGTGGGTAAGTAAGTTTACAGGTAGGTAGGTAGGTAAATAAGTTTACAGGTAGGTAGGTGGGTAAGTAAGTTTACAGGTAGGTAGGTGGGTAAGTAAGTTTACAGGTAGGTAGGTGGGTAAGTAAGTATACAGGTAGGTAGGTGGGTAAGTAAATTTACAGGTAGGTAGGTGGTTAAGTAAGTTTACAGGTAGGTAGGTTGGTAAGTAAGTTTACAGGTAGGTAGGTGGGTAAGTTTACAGGTAGGTAGGTGGGTAAGTAAGTTTACAGGTAGGTAGGTGGGTAGATAGATACAGTAGCACATAGAGTTGATTGGTGGATTGAATGCTAAAAACATAGATAGACAGACTGACAGACAGGCATATAGACATACATACAGAGACATACATACATGTATGCATATATGTATGTATGTGTGTATGTATGTATGTATGTTTGCATTAACGTTTGTATTTATGTATGTGTATGTATGTATGCATGTATGTATGTATTGTATGCATGTCT
The DNA here is from genome assembly GCA_034700105.1 of Oconnorella tubifera. NCBI lineage: Eukaryota > Metazoa > Annelida > Clitellata > Enchytraeida > Enchytraeidae > Oconnorella > Oconnorella tubifera. Next base: position 996 of record JAQIXG010004710.1, read on the forward strand.
GTATGCATGTATGTAAGCATGTATGTATGTATGTATGTTTGTGTTGCTGTCTTGTATACAGTTGAATGTCGTCCCTGGACCTACTACATTTACTGTTTGCTGCCTCTTATACTTTATCAACAAATATATCAAAGGTTTGTCTAGAATTATCATTGGACTCTATCACTTGTTGCACCCTTTAGTAAGATGCTTAACTATCTTATAATTGAGGTTACTTTTAATATCTGGATTATCGTATTATATTATAATATGAATGATGTCTCAGATGTAGCTGTTAATTTAAGCATCTTACTGAAGGGTGCAGCGAGTTAAGTTTAATGTCTGGATTACTGTAGTATATGAACGATGTCTCAGATGTAGCTGTCAATTTAAGTGTCTTACTAAAGAGTGCAGCAAAGTAAAGAAATAATGAGCTATCCGGGATTTGAACCTGGATCTATCGATGTTGAATCTAGCGCTCTAACCACTTCTCCCTAACTTGATTTGACAAAAGGCTCATTAGCCCTAGATAGATAAATGAATATTTATAATTATATATGCTATAACTTGTAGATTAGATGTACTGGTGTCAGTCTACCGCTATATACTAGACAAACGTCTTATCTCAGATCTTATTATGTATTCTTTTATTGCTCTCTGTGGACTGGAACTACTAGTCAGTCTCTACCATCTTTATATTCATTTCATTAAGTATTGATTATTCTCTATTTTGTTTAACGTCACATCAGCACAAATGCGTCTTTTTACTGATGCGTTATGAACTGTGTGTGTGTATAAATCAAGTGATGAGTGAACGCTTCACTCTTAACACAGCAGAGCAGTCAGTTATTTTTGGATAAGACGGGGGGCAAGCGCCGAGTATAAACTTTAAGTCAGTTTTATTGACAATTTTTTAGTTTTATACTAAAGTTATGCTTTCTATTTATAAAGGTATTGCTTTCTATTTGTGCTGATGTGACATTAAACAACAAACTTATTCAATGAACAATGACTCGTTATAAATGTATTACATTTCATAATAACAATCGTTTTAAAATTATGTTACATAATTGTATTATTACATTATATTTTTTCTTGACCAATGAGGTTCTTTCATTTTTCTATCGAGAAATCCTGAGCCTAGGATTGGTCACAATGGCTGCGTGGTCTCTGATTGGCTCTCCCAGATATACATGCTCAAAAGTAAGCATTTCTATTGATCAATTAAACTAAATGCCGCTCTTAATTATACTGTTTATAAAGGGAGAGTGAGGATAGATTCCACAAAGTTAATCTTTATGATTGGTGGTTGAGAAATGATTGAAATGAATGGATGTATTTGATTAGCTGTTGTTTTGTTGTAGACTGTTGTGATTGGTTGGATTGTATCGTGTCTTGTGCTCTCTATTTTTCCTTTGCTACCAGTGGTAGGGAGGGAGAGTCGGCTAGTTTTTGTGTAAGTTCACTTTTAGTTGTTAATAACTGATTAACTTAGGGTTAGGATCAGTGTTAATAGTTTTATTTAGGGTTGTGTTTAAGGTTAGTATTTCTATTTAGGGTTAGGGTTAGGTGAATATCATTCAACATTTATAGAGTGTTGATCAGATACATTAGTCATTAATCAAAGTAGAAAATTATTTAATGATTTTTGGTTTTAAATGAAAATAATTTTGACATTACGATTGGTTATCTGGATAGCCAATAGCAATCATTTTAACAAGGACTATTTATATTTTCATAAAAACGATGTCTATTTTTAGATACACTTCCGGATTGTTGGCGGTTTTGCTTTCTGTAGTTACATCTATAAGGTTTGAAATGGGTTAAATTAATTTGAAATAAGTTGAAATAAGTTTTTATTAATTTGAATTAATTGATGTAATTCTAAATGACTCATTTCTAAGTGATGGGTGATTGTGTCATTGCTTAGGTGTGCATCGATGCTGTCATCCAAGCATACAACTAGACATACAAACACAGCGACATTACAGTGGACGCTGTATTGTATTATTTTTGCGTCTCTGTATATAATATACGATACGTCTGCGTCTCTGTATAACAAGTCTACAGTCTCTATCTACAATCACATCATTAGCTGGACTGTACTAGGTAGACATTGGCTTTACGGCTGGTGGCCTAGTGGTTAGTGTACAGGACTTGCAGCCAAGAGGTCTTAGGTTCTAGTATAGCACGCATGAATGATAGCATAAAACTTGCTGCACCGTTTAGCTGTACACTTTATTAATTAGACATATCTGATGTGTTGTAAAAACACTGTTTGTTTATCAGTCTGTCTCTTTCTTTGTCTGCTTGCCTATCTGTTTATATGTCTATCTGTGTTTTTCTCTGTCTGTCTGACTGTTTATCAGTCTGTCTCTTTCTTTGTCTGCTTGCCTGTCTGTTTATCTGTATATCTGTGTTTTTCTCTGTCTGTCTGTCTGACTGTTTATCAGTCTGTCTCTTTCTTTGTCTGCTTGCGTGTCTGTTTATCTGTCTATCTGTCTTTTTCTCTGTCTGTCTATCTGTTCTTCTTTTCATATCTATGATAAGTTGCATTTTCACTTTTCATGTTTTAAATGATAACATTTACTAAATAATTATTGTTTACCAAGTGATTGCTTGCACTAATCACTGATCACTAATCACTTGTTTGTTCTCTATTCTCCAGGCTGTTCACTCATCACTCCAATGTTGAGTTCAACTAAAGTTTATCTCAGACTAAAGATCATCTCTCTCTCTTTTCTTCCTTCTTATCTACTACTTAGTAACTCGTATCCTTATTCATATTCAAGCGCACACATCACAATGCTCTATGAGATAAGACAGCTTTCCAAACTAAGTATTATTAAGTATTTCAAAGTTTTAAATGAGCTTTGACCAGGAGTTGAACCCACAACAACCCATAGCTTAGTAGACAGACTCTCTACCACTGAGTCACTTCTCTCTGATGACATCACATCTCCTTGACTTCTATCAGATATGAAGCTCTTTTCTACATAGCCTTGTGTATAGTGCTTGTGTGTTGGATGCAAATAGAAACGTCACTCAATACAGATACAACTTCATCAACTAGTGTAAGTTGATGTACCCTTCCACCAAGCCTACAGTTTATCATCTTATTCTCTCATCTTTCTTCCTGATGTACCCTTCTACCAAGCCTACAGTGTATCATCTTATTCTCTTATGTACCTTTCACCCAAGCTTATCTTGTAACCTATTCTTTAGTTAGACAAGCTAGACTTTGTTGACTCAGCCAGCCTGACTGTCTCACTGTCTCGCAAGCTCAATCTCACTGACTTCCGTTCAGCTTACTTCTTTGTATCCTTTCATTTTAAGCTTTAGTTCAAAAATTATTAATTTTATCATCAAATTAAAGTCATAATAAATCATAAATTCAATTCATCGAACTTTTTATTGAGTGTTTAGCATATAATAATAGTATAATCATTTATCATTTGTGCTGATGTGACGTCAATAAATTGTCTCATATATAGCAAATTACATCCTTGATATAATCATGTATAGATATTTTTTCTTCTAACAGCTTTTTTTGGTACAGGCAACATTTCCAGTATAAATAGTTTTGATCCTAATTCAGTTTTTTGTTTTATAACAGTCTTCAGTCCTTTCATCATGGGGGCACTGCTTCTGTGTAAGGTAGGAAATGCATTGTACTGTATCACTGAAATGACTAGTGCGTCTGATCAACACAATATGTTTACATAAAGTACACTATGAAGGTCTATATGAAACAAATGCATTGTACTGTATCACTGAAATGACTAGTGCGTCTGATCAACACAATATGTTTACATAAAGTACACTTTGAAGGTCTGTATGAAACAAACGCATTGTACTGTATCACTGAAATGACTAGTGCGTCTGATCAACACAAATAACTGTTTATTTCTCTACAGATCCTGATACCTTTCCTACTAGTGACTTGTGTATTTAATGCGATACATAAAACTAACAAAGTTTCCACACAAAGCTTGTATCTACTTGTATTACTGATGTCTGACTTCATGGCTTTAGTAAGTCTTATCTTTATTATATACTTCTTAATGTACTTCTAAATGTCACATCAGCACAAAACAGATACATTGTGTGTGTATAAATCAAGTGACGAGTGAACGCTTCACTCTTAACACAGCAGAGCTGTAAAGTATTTTTATTTCGGAATGACGAGGGGGCAAGCGCCAAGTATAAAACTTTACGTCATTTGTATTCTGAAAGAAAATTTCATTGATTAACATAAGTAATTCTGACTAATTAATAACTAGTAGTTATTAGTTAGTTAGTAAACCTTTTATAACTAACTAATTACTAATTACAGTTAATGACTAGTTAGTAAACTTTTATAACTAATTACTAAGCAGTTGAGGTAACTAGTTGCTAACTAAGAGTTAATGTGTATCGTCTGTTACCAGCATTTCTTCTACCTGGTTAAAGACACTGGTAGTTGGTTGGATATTGGCACCAGTATCAGTAACTACGTCATAGTGATGGCTATCATCTGTTTTCTATTCATCTTGCTATCTATCAGTCATATCTTTACTAATATGACTATAAACTTTACCAGACGTACAGTTAGAAGTCATGAACAGTAGTTCTAGTAGTATAACTGCAGTTACTTGTTTATGTTTCAAATCGATCCAGACTGTTAGTTCATAGGGTTAGGGTTGGAGTTAGGGTTGGAATTGATGTTAGGGTTAGGATTAGATTTTGGGTTTAGTTTAGGGTTGGTTTGAGTGATGGTTGCTAAATGAATTAACGGGGCCATTTTGTCGGATTAATATGTTTGGGGTTGTTTTGTTGGGTTAATGTATTTGGGGCCGTTTTGTCGGGTTAATTTTTTCGGGGTTGTATTGTCAGGGTCATCCTCTCTGTGTCACATCAGCATAAAATAATCTCTTATTTAGTTCAGTGTGTGTATAAATCAAGTGATGAGTGAACGCTTCACTCTTAACACAGTGCAGGAAATAATTGTATTTTGGAATGACGGGGGGGGGGGGCAAGCTGATTAAATGACAAAACAGTATGTCCTGTATCAATGAATGACTAGTGCGTCCGATTTGAACTACATTCCAGACTTGTTTTACACTTTGGAGTTTTATACTTTTAATAATTTATTGACAATTTTGAAAGTACTTTTAAATATTTTAATGTTTTCTGTTTCTTTGATACCTAACGTCACATCAGCACACTTACATAACATCAATATTAAATGATAAGATAAAGATGTTGTTGCAACCAAGTGATGAGTAAACACTTAATACCGGTCACTATTCATCTTCCTTTGAGATTCTCAGTGTTAGCTTTACTTGGGAGAGTCTACTTTTTTAATTGAAAGGGTCCAAAGGAAAACTAATTTATTTTAAAACATGAGCTCTTAATATACAGTGTATGTAGAATTTTATTATAAGTTTAATGCAACAAATCAAAACAGTGTATTTTATATATACCATAAATAACTTTATTCTATGCAATAAGAATGTCATTTTGTATATATGCACTTTTCAACACATAAATATGTATATGTTAAGAAACAGTAACATATAAATATATATAGAGATTTCTGTATGGACGGACTGCACCTGTTTGATAAACTTCAAGTAACGAATCTCTCATTAAAGTCAACAAAGATAATATATTATCAAAATCAAACTTATTTTTATCAATATTACATCATAAACTGATTTCCCGTTAGTAGCTCGTCAAAACGACCCAGGACAAAACGACCCTGACAATTTAACCCCAATTTTGTTTCAATCATTTTGACCTTGGTCGTTTTGACATGTCGTAGTTTCCTTTTGTCATTTCAACATAAAAGTTTGCTAACGAAGTAAATCAAAGAAAATTGTTAGAGAATTTAACATTAATAAATGGACAGCATTGCAAACCTAAACATTTGGCACTTATAATACTTGATCACTTGAAGCAATTGCTTGAAAATAATGTAGTACTTAATGTCACATCAGCACAATGTGTCTATTTACTGATGCGGTATGAACTGCGTGTGTGTATAAATCGAGTGATAAGTGAACGCTTCACTCTTAACGTCACATCAGCACAAATGAGTATTTATTGACGCGTTATGAACTGCGTGTGTGTATAAATCAAGTGATGAGTGAACGTTTCACTCTTAACACAGCAGAGCAGTCAAGTATTTTATTTGGGAATGACGGGGGGCAAGCGCCGAGTATAAAACTGTAAGCTATTTTTATTCCCAAATGAAATTGAAATTAATCATATCATATACATCGATAACCAGCGACATATTTATGTAAACTATAAATCCTCTCATTATTGAGGCAGAGGGTTGAATGGGAAATGCTTATATTGAGTGGCAGTGGGGTAGGGACAGGCCAGCTGACCAAGACATACGATGCTTTTATCGAACAAATCACAACATAAACGTAAATGATACCGGAGTCATTTTATTCAACTCACAAATAAAATGACTCGCCTAAACACTGATGAATAATAATTATAATTAAATATATAATAAGAATTACAAAAAACAACCCTCCACCAAATATGGAACAAACGCTTTAGAAAAACTTCATCTACATACACCAGTCTACTTGAATATTGGAACATATCACATTCATTTATAGAGATTCAAAGATAGAGGATCAATCATATTGCTTAATAACAAAGAGAAAATAATAATAATGAAATAGAGCAGCACTTCTAATAGCAATTAATTACAAGAAAAAAACTAATGGTAATGATAAGAAAAATGTACATAATATAAGTATCTAACAATCGCAAAGTTCATCAAATGACTAGACAATAAGGATTACAATCATCTCACATTATGCAAAATCAAGATATGTATATCAAAGAGAAAAAAGGTAATGCATAAAAGGCCGCACAGAAACTTTAAAGGTATTGCATAAATGGTGACACAGTCAGAATGAATGACTAAACAATGACCCAACCCTTGGTTGCATTTTTTAGCCTCCCTTGCAAGTAAAACTGTTTGAATTCATTCCATTCTGGAATAAGACTAGGAAAAGAGTTAAAAGATAAAGTACTTGGTTGAGCCATGGGTTATACAACAGGTCAGGCCGCCTTCTATGCAATACAAGTAAATTAAACATCAATTCACATGATTTTATAATTATTTTCAAAAGTTCTTACTTAACCTGTTGAATGAAATTATTACCATTTATTATTTACATGATTATAATTATGATGATGATAATCTTATTATCATCATTATATAATACTAACAATAGTAACCAATCAGAAGTATCATAAAAGAGTCCAATAAATAATAAATTTAATCCTTTAAATTTACAATTCTTAAAATCCCCAAATTTGCTCCAAAATTACTATTCTCACACTGTAACTCTTGCAATAATATTACACGCGAAACATTACAATAAAATAAATTCCTAAACAAGTTCATCTCAATGAGCACCACTTTACAATTCATCATGATTCATAAGTCCATCACCATAGTCAGTGGCAGCACTTCCCACCCAGAGGTCATGCCGATCTATGATCTCACTGGAACTCAGCACACCGTCCTTGTTGGCATCCGTCTCTGAGATGAGGTGTGCCGCCTCATCCTCTGCGATGACCCTCTGATCTGGTAACACCCAACTCTTCACCTCAGACTTGTCTAGCTTACCGTTGTTGTTTGTGTCGTAACTCTGAAAGTTGTCTTTGTCCACTAGAAGCTGTTCAGGGCCGGGGGTCGCTGGAAAGTGGTAGTAGAGTTATTAGCCACAGATTGAGTGTCACATAAGTGTCATTGTGCATTAATCAGCTACAGTAGCACATTACTAGTACTATAGTAGCAGACTGCGTGTATTACACATTCATGAAGTTTATTTAAATCTACAGCATTCTGATGCGATTTAATTGAATATATTATTACTTGACTAACATATAGCATTCTTTGATACAAAAAAGCATTCTTTAATATAACATCAGCCCATCAATCAATCAATCAATCAATCAATCAATCAATAAAAGTTTAACGTCTGTTTAACCGTCGAGGGACGATGTCGCAGACATCCCTCAGTATCAGGAAAGACCACACATGCTCCACCCAAGCAGTGAGGACAACCATCAACTGAGAGAGGAATATTTAATATGCAATATTTAATTATCAAATGCGAACTGTATGTATAGAAATCAAGTGATCGCTTGTTCTGTAAACCCAATAAATTCCTTCGGGAATGACTAACCAAGCGCAGTAAATTCTATCAACCGATTATGTTCCAAAAATGAAACAGATTTACGAACATTTTCCAATGTATTCATCAAAGCTGATGGCACTGTCATTATCTTTATCAAGATCAGCCAAAGTTCTCAGCACCTCGTGTTCATGCATGTAGGGATAACTGTGTGGATACAGAAAGGCAACATATTCCAGTGCAGTTAGGAACCCGTCCTTGTCTCTGTCAGCAAGGCGAAACTTCTCCTTATCGTCATTTACCATCTGTCATCAATATAAAACAACATCATTGTAATGGTGATGAAATGTGACTTAATGCTTGCATCATCATCATCGTAATGGAGATGAAATGTGACTTAATGCTTGCATCACCATGATGGTGATGAAATGTGACTTGATGTTTGTACCATCGTAATGGCGATGAAATGTGACTTGATGCTTACATAATGTCACATTTGTCCATTAGTAATAGTGATGAGTGAATGCCTAGCTTATAATATATCAATATAATTCTCCATTAGTAACAAAAACTTGCTTATTGTTGTCAGAGTTATCTCGCTACAAATAATGATCATAAATGATCCTACTCACAATATTGTACAGTTTGCCAGCAGCTTGACACAGTAGCAAACATTTCATAGAAATAAAACTAAAATACTACTGGTAGTATGAAAAACACGTAGAATATAAACAGACAATATTATAGTCAATCAAAAAGATAAGACACGTTTAAGAATGATGTGTTTTATACACGTGTCATAATTGTACACTGTATGTAACATATGTTATTGTTTAGGCCAATATTGTTACATAGTTTATGTAACAATGAATATGCTACAAAGGCATTGATTGCATGACATTTTACAATAAAAATCAATATAAAAGCATACGATGTATTGACACATCAACAATGGATGGCTGGCTGACTGGATGGATGCATATATAGATAGATTGATAAATTGATAGACATTTCGATGATTACATAAACTTAAATTAAACTGCTTTCATTTTTAAAAAAGCAAGACAATACAAACATGAAATAAGCTAATACAATACTAAAACTCAAAATAAAATATATACAATCATGTGATTAGTATTAAAATGTGTTAAATCAAAATCAAGGATCATCATTACCGCAGTGAATGTTTTCATCTCAGGTCTTGTATCATTCTCAAATGCCTTCATATCATCTAAAGTGTAGCCATATATTCTACTCAAATATTCCGTCCATCCAACTCTCTCATCCATGTCTATGTCTACATCGTGCAACTTGGACGCTGCATAACCTTCTTCTTGCTTTCTATAATCAGTTAATTGATCAGTCAGTCAGTTAATCAGTCAATCGGTTAATCAGTCAGTCTGTTAATCAGTCAGTTAATCAGTCATTCAATCAGTTAGTAAATCAGTCAATCTGTAGTTCAGTTTATAGTCACTAGGTAAGTTAAATAGTCAATCAGTCCACCAGCCAGTAAATCAGCAAGTCAGTCAGTTACACAGTCACTTTATAACTTAACGTCACATCACCAAAAATGTGTTTATTGAAAATAAATTAAAAATGAACACTTTACTCTCAACACAATGCAGTGAATAATTGTTCTTAGAAATGACGAGGGGGGGGGGGGAAACGCCAAAATAAAACTTCCATTACTTTTTATTCCTAAAGATCACCCAGAGCTTGATTTCTGCACATCCTACTAACAACATCATCTCTGTTTTTGTCATATTAACTAAATATTGATCAATATCTGCAGTGCTAATTAAATATATTTGTGCTGATGTGACGCTAACAGACCTAAGACTAGTAAGTATCCATGCAGTCAGTTCTCCCTTTGCTATGATCTGGTCTCCATTGAGGTCCATCTTAAGTAGCAAGAGACCAAGACGTCTCTTGGCCTCATGAGGGGGCAGCATAGCAAACTCATTGTTGGCTTGTTGTGAACCTCATGTTAGAACAAATAAACGCATCAATAACTACAACCGTAACCTAATAGTAACTATAACCATAACCCTAATAATCGCTATAACCATAGCCCCAGTAATAACAAAAACCATAACTATAGTAATAACTGTAATTAGTCGTTGTTATAATTAGGATTATAGTCAGGGCTAGAATGAATCTGACATGATATAGTCAAATAATATCAATAAACAAAAATTCTCAACTATCATCTATGCCTTAACCCTAATTATAACCGTAACTAACATATCAATCATAATAAAACCCTTACTGCAACACTAAATGACCCGTACCATAACCCTAACTATAATTGTAAGCTTGTTGTCAGTTTCATAAACTACGCAAAACTATAATCTTAATCACAACCAATCTCTTCAAAGCCGTCTTTTATTCATTACCAATATAAGACATTTACCTAATATCGCCTCGTGATCAAACTCTACATTATGCGCCGCCGCGTCCCCCGTCCCATAATGATCGTGCCCCTCGTGCTCCCTCGCGGCGCCCATGTTCCTTATTCTTGGGTTCCCCCCGTGGTCCTGGTACTCCCTGTCCCCCGACACGACCACCGCGACACACACGAGGGACACAAGTCTCTCGACGACACGTGACATCATCTCGTCGTACAATTAGGCAATTAGGCAAATGCAGCAATAAAATAAATTCTTTATTTAATTGAATAAAATAGAAAAAATAAATTTAATCAAAGAATGGTACGAATTAAAATTATGATGAAATTCTCCAATTGCACTTGTCCTAGCATGAAAAATTAAAATTAAACAGTTTTGTTATTGAATGTAACGCGGTGAGAATGAATTGCTTTGTGGGATATGTAGATATGCGCACGTTGTATTCACTACGTGGCTGAATACAAAAGGTCTTAACTTTTATGCAGATTCATTAAATTACTGCATTTCAACTCTGTAAACTATCATTCTATTCGATATAATGCATGAATAATATGATAAATGGGAAAATTCATTATTTGAGGCATAAACACCGATCTATAATAATAACTGGACAGCTAGCTCAATGCTATACACCTCTGACTGCCACACCCACGAGCGTTCTCCTAGAATGTGGAGAAAGCTCGTGCAATACTAGGCACGAATCTCTTCTTCTTAAATTTTTAAGCAATGTTAGATTAACTCGCTCCAATGCTGCGAAATCCATTTTAGATGACTGTCCTTTCCCAGATCTTCAGTTAAAATGGAAAAGTCCGTATGAGATTAAGCTTTGAAGTATGCCAGTGATTATTAATGATTAGATGGATACAAATTTTCAAGAAACCCCAATTACATATATCAATATTGATTTCTCAATAGAAAACACGGTGAAAGATTTG